>JBCEWB011004707.1:0-15042 GCA_039654565.1 Peronia peronii | reverse complement strand
GTATAAATCCGGGATACGCACTATAAAGAGAGTTTCACCTGTTGGATATATACGGTCGGCGCACTTGTAGAGTTAAACACTTGCATCACTTGTGCAATTGTCTGTAGGGTAACAAAGCACCATCATGTTTTCACTAAACAGAGATACCGTTACGTGACCCGTGGAAACTCAATCAATATTTAAACGCTGGACATTATTGATGAAATTATAGACTAGGAAAGGTCACGAATAACTGTCAGATCTATATGTAAATACAGACTATACAGACACACACAGACACACATACACAAGGAGAAAGCTATTCTTATTCACATAGTTGAATTTCAACTAACGGTATGATCAACTACTCGTAGCCATAAAGACAATGGTCACTTCGGTTGTGTACCTTTTCAATCCGCCTAAGAGCGTTTCCTGGCCACCAGGCTCTTAAGCGAAGACCACTGTATTCATATTTATAAACTATCTCTGAATGAAGTACATATACAAATATCAAACTTTACAATGCTGATATGTCACAGAAATACAGAATACACAATCAGTTTTCTTTCTGCTGAACAGACAACTCCCCATCTCAGATGAACATCTGTAGATGAACATTTGATATCTTAAGCACTGGCCTCTTCTGTCAAGTGTAACATCTTAAAAACTGGCATGAGACCAGCCATATAGAAGTACATGGTGGCAAAGTGGTAACTGACAGGTTAAGTGCATGTCGCTAGTCAGTAATGTCACTGACATGGACGGACATCACATATGAAGTAAATGAGACACAATTTTGAAACAGAAACTTCAGTACATTGTCAAAACTGAAGCACCCTTTCCACTGTCTCATTGACAAAGAAAAACAAAGAATTATTGTGACAATTTCCAGTGCTACCACACAAAAAAAATTAATCAGTAAAATACAAATGATAAAGTAATACATGTAAAATGCAAAGACAAGGTGGGCAAAAAATGTCATTTCCAAGCCAGTAAATTACCGAAGATTAAAGACGTTATTATATATGAAATATATTGTAGCTGCTAATCTTATGTTCTATTATATATACGTCTTTCAACCTCCTGGTGGAGGTTATCTCATGCCAATCTCACAAGGAAATGTCTGATTAAAATGATAAAATACAAACTTAACTCAATAGACTATTGATAAAGCACTGTGATAAAATCTGCATTCCCTGAATTGTATCTGCATTATTTGTTGAACCACTAGTTGACTCAACACCCCCTCTCCCCCAAAAAAACTTTCCAAAATATAAAACGGCCACCTACTGTATCATTTCAATCTTAAATTAAAAACTGCATTTTGTTCACATTATATTTGTTCAAAGACATCATACATAACTTAACCGAGATGTTCTTGAAACAACAGTGTTCTCAGGGAGAATGTGTTTTGTCAAAGTACAGCAGTGTTCCTCACCTGCCCAGCTTCACCCCTTCCCTTCCCAGCTCACTCCATTTTTGTGTGTGCCAACCCTGCACTCTGAATATGCCTGCAGCTCTATGGCTCACCTGCCACCAAGAGAGTGAGTCTATTATTAGCAGTTCACTTTGCTTTCCCTTTTTCGTGTGTGTGTGTGTGTGTGTGTACTACCAGGAAAGCTGCTTTCCTGGGGAAATGCTGGCAGGATAAAGGTTGTCAAAAGGAAAAAAAAACAAAAAAACTCACAGCCAGCCATGTTTTATTGATGCAGAAGCATACATGGCTCACTGGGTGAGGGCAACCTGACCCTTTTTATTGACAGCTGTACTTCACTGCAACTGAGAGAGGCAATTTAGCCCTGGAACAGAAGCTCTACATTTGCAGACTTGTTAAGCAGAGCAGAATTTTTAAAGGAACAAACGCGAACGAAAATAGGACAAAATCTTACACTGCATTAGACCAGGAGTGTCCCAACTTTCTGCAAAGAGGGCCAGATTTGGTGAGGTGATCCATGAACACATCTGGGGGCTGACCATTCAGCCTCACTCTTTTTGAATCATTACCATTCAAGGCCAATGATCTAATGGAATTCTTATTGCAAATGGGATACTTTTCGTTTCTTCACAAAGAACACAAATAAATCTAAACAAGCTTTTACTAAAATCACTCTGCCTTTCACATTTGAAGACTACATAAAATATTGAGAAAGCCTGAGTGGAAAAAAAAAATCTTTCAGGAACATTAAACATATCTAAGTTCATTTGAAACATCACTGACACTGTGGGCTGGTGGAAATTTCAACACTGGCCTCAACTGGCCCCTGGGCCGGACTTCGGATATGCTTGCATTACACAAAATAGTCATAAGATTAAAATGAATAATCATTTTTTGTTTGTCTGTATTAGCTGGTATGTCAGTGAAGTCCAGCAATAAACATTAGAATAAACTGCATGACAGATGCAGTCTTCAAATCATTTCTTTTGAACATTGCTTAAAATTGATATATAAATGCTAACAGTGACCATTGTTGCCGTTCTTATAATAATAAATCAGTGTGAGCTAGTAAACTATGTCATTTATAAACAAGCATTTTAACTCTTATTGTAGGTCACTTTACCTATGAAAATGAAATCTGCAAAACAACAGGAACATATAAAAAGCTCATGGGTGGGCTTGAAACATTACGTAGCTCTACCTTACATATAACTGACGATCTCTTTTTTTTCGTCACAGCAGATGTACATGCTATCAATTTCTCTCTCAGCAAGATTCTGCCCCAGCACCGCTAGTCATCCTTTCCCATCTTCCCATAGATTATCATAAAATAACACTTTTCTCTGACTCTTTTGCTGCAATATGTGATTGTATGACAGCTGGTTTTATGTGAGCCGTCAATGCTGATCACATAACCAAGGATTAGGCTAAGGCTACTTATCAAGAGAAGAGCTGTGCTGTAAGCAACACTACAGCAACGTGATGATAACCAATGCCATTAACTATTACTGAGGTGGCCATTTCACAAGTGACCCGTGCCATGCTACAGTTTCTGACTGTGGACAACCAAAACATATTATTATTGTTATCATTTAAGATATCATTTAGCATTTCTCGTGATTCCAGCTGTGCATCTTGACCTTGGAACAGCTCATCTTGTGTGGGTGAGATCTGTACATGTACTATGACTCTCATTCACACTGAATCTATGCTGAAAAACTGCCTGTGATCAGGCACACTGCAACATGCCAAGCTGGACTGTCTATGGCTTGATGACAGCCAGCTGATATACCGTTAGACATGTGGTCTTGGCCTAGTTAATCATCTCTCTGTCTCATGCCCGACGACTCACACATTTACAGGACTTGTGAGCAAGAATGCTTGCCAATCTACTGCCCCCAATATGTTTATGATAAGTCATTAGTTATGGCATTACCAACGGCAAACAACGACAACAACAATTGCAGGATGAACAGGATTCCAACCTTTTCACTGCATTTGAAGGAAGAAGAAAAAAAAAAATATAACATAAAGAAATGAATGAAATGTTCCCTGTACAAAAAAATTCTCAGACAACAACTTTACAACAACATCAGAAAAAAAATGAAATAGTGCTGGAGACATCTCAAACCCCAAGAATGACAAAGAACAAGAATCATCTTCGCTTAGGACGAATAGTTCATCCAACACTGAGCATCTAATATTTCAATATCAAAATCATTTCATGCATTGTGAAGCAATTTCACCTCTCAAAAATTCAAATACAAAGACAAGAAGAGCAAAAAGTGCAGAGGGGAAAAAACATGCTGAAAACTGTCCACTTTCTGTTCACCAGTTCACTTATTGCCAGCACAATACTAGAACATTACTAAAATCCAAATAGTCCTTTCTTGCTTCAGGCCAGCAATTGTCTCATATCTCCCTCTACGAGAGTAGCCAAATTTTCTTGCTATTTTTGATAGCTTTTTAATGAAGGTTTAACCCTCACACCGCTGAGCTAAAAATAAAATTATGTAATGAAAATTTGGCTTAAAATCAAGCTGAGGTGTTACCATCATGATATCATTACTTCACTGGCTCTACTGTCACTTCTATCACCAGCTCCTGGTCAAAACTAAGAAAAGTGACCAAATCTAACTCTTCTACATACAAAGTCAACTTGCAAAAAAAAAAAAAAAAAAATGGGACCAACAATCACTGTCAACTGTAATTAACAGAGCCATGATCATGGTCTATCATAGTAAGAAGGTTAAGCATAATGTTGTGTATTTTGTACACATTCTTCCACGCTTTCTGGTTTTGTTCCAAGGGTCAAAATGATAATTTTGTGAAAGATTCTGCCAAAGCATAGCTGACAAAGTGGGATACTGCACCAGCAAAAGCAATGACATGAATTTTTTTGTTGAGCAAACAGCTGCTCACAGAAATCTCTATCTGTTTATACCTGCCACAGACGATAGTCACCCAAGAGAAAAACAAATACTGTGAAACAATGATAAAAATTTACGAACAATTTCATTCTTCATTTAAACCAGGGCTGGGCAACTGTTTTGGCCTGGGGTATACTGGTTAGCGGAGGGTCGCACCTCCTAATACTGATCGTATTCATTAGATAACAATACTTTTCATATAATGCGAACTGTAATTGCCTTAAAATAATAAAAGAATAAAACAAAAACAATGGTGATATGCAGAAAACATTTCATTAAATTTATTTATATGCAAATTACACATCAGCACAAGTAATTTAATGAGGGAAATGTAGACTCTCCCACTTTGAACAATTCTTTTGAAATTGAAGGATTTTTTTTGCTGAATGTTTCCGCGAGCCATAGAAAACACTGTGACAGGCCACATGTGGCTCACAGGCCGTAAACTGCTCGAAAACATGAGTCCTTACCTGTCTGGCACTGGAGTCTGTCCATCCATGCGTAAATACTTGTACCCTCTCTGCTCCAGATACTGCTCTAGTATATCCAACACCATGGTAAATTGACTGAAGAGCAGAACTCGGTCATCCTGCACACACAGTAAAATCACTGGTTGTTAACACACGGGATCACTCTTGTATGGCAAAGTTTTCCATATATCAGTGCTCTATAGCCCAATGAAGCATAGACGATATGTATACAAACACTGAAAGATGCTGTAGTTATAGACATTTTACAAGAGGAAAACACTATAGACTCTTGCCTTGACAAAGAACCTAAGGAAATCTTTATGACTGATTTTGGTATTATTACCATGGTATCATTTCATTGATACTCTAGAGGGTTAAAATTATAGATAAAATGCACAAACATTAAAACAATTGCAAACCTGTTTAAAAATATGCACTATGGCTTGCTCTTACTCAAATTTTCCCAGATGATCTAAAAGAGGGTTTTCATATCCGTTTGCAAGCCAGAACATACAACTGCCGAAAGTCAGAGACAAAATAAACCAAAATGGAGAAAAAAGGATCACTGATTGATAAGAAGTAACTTTCTGTGATTTTTCTATGACATAAATTTCATATAAATTCAGTCATTTTTCATGGCTTTTTAACAGACACTTCACAACTTCAAAATGTTTCATGATGCAAACAGAATTTCATTACAAAGTATAAAGTCTTTTGTATATCATAGTACAAACAAAACATAACATAATACTACTGTAATAAAGTGAAAACGTACCCGTTCTTTCATTTCAGGTAAAAGTTCATCAAGCTTTCTCATTTTGCCCGAGTCACAAACTATTGATGAATCCAGAGCAAATTTACCAACATGTTTCTGCAAAAGACACAAAATGCCAAAATAACAGAATTGCAGATGAACAGCCCAAGAACGTCTACATTTAACCTCCTCTCCCCCCCCCCCCCCTTTTTTTTTTTTAGCCACTGCCAAAGAAAAAGACTTATTTAAAAATAATAATAATAAAATTAACAAAAAAATTTTTTTTACATACAGTGGTCTCCGCCTAAGAACTCTCCGCCTAGAAGCCTGGTCCGCCTAAGAACCCGCCTCTGCTGCGAAACAGAATTTTTCCTCTATAATTTGTCCCTCTAAGAACCCGTTCCGGGCGCTCCCAAATACAAAAATCTGCTTAAGAGCCCGGTGTCGGGCCAAGACACTCGAGTACTTATGGTATAATTCTACGTAATGCTGTCCACTTGAGAGAAATGCACAGTGCTAGATGTGCAGTAAAATGGGGACAGGGGTGGAAATAACAGGTAGACAAAGGAATGAAGTGATGGTTGATGTATGACTGCAAAATTAGGCCACATTGTTGACTAATCCGTAACCATCTCATTGTTTGACAACACGTGGGATAGCACCTGTGATTGGCTTTATGGATAAGGAGGAGTAAGTTTAGCCTCCTGGCTGGTCAGCTGTTCTGCTACTTCGGTCGGCCTGTAAACACTTGGGTCACTTGTGCGATTATCCGCGGGGTAGCATAGCAACATCAACAATGATACCATTATGTGAAAACTCACATGGCATTTGAACGCTGGGCAGTATTGATGTAATTATATGCTAAAAAAGATCAGGAATTGCTATATCTAATTATAACACACACAGGGAAGAAGGCTGTACTTAATCGCATAGATAAATCTTTAACTAACGGTAACGATCAACTAATCATAGTAGTGAAGACAATCTATGGTCAGATGGGTTGCGTAATTTTTCAATCCGCCTAAGAACCCATCCGCCTAAGAGCCCACTTTTTTTGTCTCCCGATGACGGGGTTCTTGGGCGGACACCACTGTACTGACAGATTTGTTAAAAATTTTATCCTACATCTAAAAAAATAAATTCCAATCAATAATTGACTTACATCAATACAAACAGCAAACAAATAATCAGTAACAAATGTGCTCAAATATATATGACGAAGCTTAAGTTTCAAATTCCTATAATCTTCCTCCAGGTGACAATGAGAATATTAGCACAGAGGAAGAGTCATGCGCACTAAAAATTTGGTGTTCTCAATGATTTATCAAAGTCCATCATATACATTCCTCTTATTTTCTTTTTTCATACCATGAGTTATCACCTGTTGAAAATCTGCATTTTGTATTTGGAGATATCTACACCAAATGAACAACAGCTTCATTGTGCTTTAGATTTACAGCAAGATCTGATTCAAAATGTTTACTATGGTATGTAGTTCACAGATCCAGTAACATTTTGGTTTGACCTAACTTAGCACTTTCACCTTCCCACTGGACCTTGCCAGAAGTAAAGGTGCTTTCTGAAACACTTACTTTATATTGTTTACAAAGACCTAGAAGTTCAAAGTCATTCATGACCGACATATCTTCCTGTATCAGGTGAGGCAAAGCTCCTCGGTCTCGATGTGAAGGTTCCTGAAAGTAAAGAAACAACAGGGTCACATAGACATCACCTCAACCTGGCAAGTATGTTAGGAATAGATACACCATTTTCAAGGTATTCCAAATGCCTCTGATGGCCGCATGTCTGGATATGATTAAAGATAAACGGGACTCTGGTGAGACTAATATAAAGGAAATTATGCAGGCATCAGCTCACCACTGATAATCAACTATTTTTGTTCGTTACCAAAACGTCTAAATAGTGACAGGTTACATCTAATGACTTGAATTTTGCCCAATTTATTAAACACATGAATTAAATTTCACAGTGAAACAAGTTTTAAAAGCCTGTAACTAAACAAAAAAAAACACTTCTGAATTCCTCAGAGACACAAGGTCAGTTTATTTTTAATCGAGCACACTTTCCTACACAACAAGTCTCCTATAACTGGTATCACAGAGAACAATCTGACGAGCAGTGCTCATCAATACTGTCCCAGTGTTTGCATTATTTTGGCACTTTTACTGTATGATGAAAAATGCCAGGTGGCATTTGCCATATTGGTCGTGAAAGATTTTAAGAAAAAGGCCAGTGAAGCAAGTGAACAAAATCAAGACAAGACAAACAGCTTTCATAACAAAAAAAATAAATAAATAAATAAATGTGTTTGATTACAATCATGACAACGAACATACTTTGGCAATTTCTTTGGCCATTTGTTTGAGTTTATCGTCTGTGTACAAGTTCCGCAGTAAGAGAGGGTGATTAGCAGCCTTGCGAAACTGCATGAAGATGCCCACTCCGCCCGAAGAGGAGGCCTCTTCGTCATCGCCAATCTCCTGTGAGTATTTAGTCACCAGGGAGTCGTACAGCTCCTGCTGGCCAGGAATCATCTGGCACTTGACAATAAACTCTGTCTTTTTTGGCAAACTCTGCAAAACCTAGAGATGATAGGATCAGAATGAAAGACATAGACAAAATGTATTATTGGTTTATTTTTTGCATGTAAAAACCTCTGAGCAGGAAGCTCTGTGAGTCAAGAGTTGAAGATAAGTTAATTTTGCACTATGTGGTCAAACAAATACAAAATGGAACTTTTGCCATAACCATGAGCACTATTGATAAGACATAGCTGATTTTAAGAGAGAAAAAATTCATTTCATGCTAGGACTACAAATAAAATCTTTTATTTCTACACAGAAATGCAAAAAGAGGGGCAGGAAAGTATATTCCCATAACTACCTGATGTACAGAGGTAAATGTATTTCATTCCCTGGAACTCATACCAGGCATTTAATTTACTTGTGAATACCATTCAATTAGTTATCCTAAGAGCTGGCCAATATTAAGGAGAATTTAAACCTACAGTTAGTATACGAAAACAGTCGTCTCAAGAAAATTGTAGGAGTTGTAACACTATCATTCTCATTAAGCACAAAATGCTAAAATTTTTTAACGCCATAGCTATTTCATCTAAATCTGTTAGCTCCTCAAACTACAATGCTAACTGTTCAACTCCAAATCATATCATGAATACTTACATCTCTCTTAAGCCTTCGTAAAACAAAAGGTTTCATAATTCTCTTTGCCTGGGCAATTCTGTCTTTCTCAAATCGACTCTTCTGTTTATCATCTGATTTCTGAAATAATCACAACATAGATTGAAGCACTCAACCTCATAAATCAAATACCTGCCTCTTCTAGATTGAGGACAAAAGATACATCAAAAGATACATCCATTTACTTGGACAAGAGATTTAAAGATTCTCACAGATAAATTACAATCATTCTTTCTGCAATTTCAGGAAAACCAACTGTCTTGAACAGATCAAACACCTTTGACAAAGATGACGTCCCAAAAGAGGATTTTATTTGGACATTAAATCTACATGTAAGAAACACATTAAAAGTCACTCAAATAGCACAACAAAATCAACTGCATTTTGTAGATTGACTACCTTACACAAAAACAGACCTAAATAACAATGGAACATGCAAATCAAAACAAAATGCTTTCAACCTGAGTGAAAACTTACTGAGATCATGGCAAACACTTTCTTGAGATGCTCTGTTTTGCCTTGAAATATTTCTGGCATGACAAAGCACAGCAGAGACATCAGCTCCAGGAGATTGTTCTGCAGCGGTGTTCCTGTGAGGAGCAGGCGCCGATCAGCCTGCAAGAACAAGACATTATAATAATATACTGCATGTGGATAATCAAATACCACTGACTTAGTGAAGTCGAGGTGAAAATATATAAAATAGTTTTTCTCATAATGAGTTATTTCTCTCAAACTTTTGTAAGGCTCTCTGAATCATCTGTCAAAAGTTTACTCACACTGTTTCCTCAGAATAAGTGTCTGTTCATAAAACAATTTCCAAATCAAAAATCGTCTTTCATTTTTGCAATGATGTGGAAATCTACAGTATCATATGTTAGCACACTATTTTTTCCACATGAACATAAGGGGAAATTGTTTAAACATTATTCATAAATGCAAGTTTTAATTACACAACTATAATTTATGCCTCACCTGTATACAATTCCTTAGAAGTAAGTCTCTTTATTTTCTTTGTCTTTTTGTAAACCCAAATTGTGTTTCAAGATAAGGATGCATATTAATCAAACGCACAAAAGATCACAAGATATTCTGGTTTCAAACAATTTGCATTTTACAGTTTGTGAGTTATAATGGACCCTGAATGCTTACATGTATGTGCTTCTGGTGACATTCATAAATGATGATGTAAATTATCATTGCTTTGAGCTGATATTACTGTAAGGGTGCTTTAACTTTAAGAAATAGTGACTAAACTAAATCTAATAATTCCATCTCTCTCATTTTCTAGTTTATCAGTTTACACTTATCCAAATTTAAAACCAAATCAGGAATTATTTGAGTAATTGCACTTCTACAGGCTGGGCGTCAACAGCAAATAATCCTGCTCATAACAGCAACATAACAAACAGATACATTTATACTTATTTTAAAAGCAGAACCTGCACAAAGCAAAGTGTTTAACCAAAGTCCTTTCAAGCACTGTGGGAGAAACACCTTGCCTTTGTATTATACTGGAAAGCTTCACAAATGATCCCAAGGGGGATATTTAATATGAAGTAAAAAAAAAAAAAAAAAAAAAAGAATGTAATAAAACCACACCCCTCTTCCCCCCCCCCCCCCCAAAACCACTTTTCATTTAAGACAGATTTAAGATCATGTAAACTTTGAAAGTATTCTGCTATCTATAAGCTAAGTTAATGAGGGAAATTTCCTCCCACAATACTGAAAAGTGAAATGTCCAAATCAGAGATCAATATGTACAATGAAAATTATGATTGAAATTGTACTGATTACAGACAACTTTGCATGAACTAATTCATATTCATTGATACTGAAAATTCTACTGCTTTCAAAACAGTGGACAATTCTCATTTCTTACCCCAATTTTCATGAGATTTTGGAATCTGAGTGATGACATGTTTTTCAGCATATGGCCCTCGTCAAACACGGCATAGTGGAACTCAAACTTTTTAAATAATACCCTGTCTTCCACACCACCAGTGGCCATGTTGTACCTGCCGGAGAAACAAAAGAAAATTGGCATGCAAAATGACAATCCATCTCATGTTATAAACTGGATCACAATTTTATTTTGCCTGGAACAAAAAAGTAGTAAAATACACTGGAAGGAAAGCAACAAAAAAAACAAAAAATAAAAAAAGTCACTCTCTTTATTAAAAACAATAGGGACAGAAAATTTTGGGAAAATCATCACGAGAAGAAAAGTTTATTGTGGATGGATTTTTTATAATTTCTGTTGGGAATGATTTTCACACAAAAAAAAATCCAAAGTGATTTTTTTTCCTGTCCACATAATGTTTCTCAACAAACATAAAAACAGAAAACAGAAAAAAAAACTGGGGTACTGGAAAAACTACTAATTATAAAAAACTGAAATAAAGAAAATGATCTCTGAAATACTAATAATAACAGTAAGACCAGAGACCGCAACCACATAATAACAATGAATTACATCTCTGCAGCCTTTCATTTCATGTATGTAAAAAAAATTATAATACAGCATGTCTTATATAGCACTATCAGGTCACGACTAAAAATTTTTCTTGGCTGGATTATCAAGCTCACTCAGGCTCAGGCCAGGTGTCATGTATTCAACAATGGCGCAAAGGATGGTAACCATAAACATTTCAAGCTGACAATCCTTCCCTCTCACTTCACTTTTTTAATAGGAATTGTTTCTGCCGGCCCTATTACTTCCCTTTGCCAGGTGCAAGGGGTGTTGAACAAGCACAATGAAGAGAGAAAAATCAGTTCTGCACTCTTAGCTTGAAATGTACGTCATGAACATTTTTTTTTTAATTCACGGTCTGAGGACAATGTTTTCCTCTGATCGTAAAAATTTTATCAAATCTTTTTTTATAATCAATCTCTCAAACGACATTACACTTTCAACTACAGTTAAATCCTTCTTGTGTGTGGCTAAAGGAATCGAGGTGGTCAAAAACAATTCCCATTATGGTATTTGCTACAGACACAAGAAAGGTTTAACAGACCAAGTAAAGAGGAAACAAAAAAACTTTTTGTGCTTTTTGCTTAGAGCGTACATCATGAGAAATTCTGAAAAATTTGATGGTGTCAGAAAGATGTCTTAATTTAATTTAATTTGTCAAATGTTTCTGTAATTAACATTTCAAGATAAAAGAAACAAGCGACTGTTTCCTTCTGTACAAGTTTTGTTCCACTATATTTGTGTACAGCAAAGGGAAATAACTGCGCAAGAGAAAAACAATCCCCCTTGCAGTCCTCCAGAATATTTATTTCTTTTCCAAAAAGAGAATAAAATAAATTAAATTTTCAAATCAGCACAGGAAAAGATGACTTTGAATTGTTAAAATCATGAATTTTTTTTTCTTGTTTTTTTTTTCTCTTTACTTATGCATTATTGAAAGTTGAAGTGTCTGATCCATGCCATATAATGTGATCACAGTTTGTTTTCCTCTCTATAAATTCACAAGCTTACATTTTTGTGCATTTTTGTACAGCTGAGATAACCACCATGACAGAGGCTGAAAAGCTTAACAAAATCCTAATCCCTTCTATAAATTTGTAAATCAGCCATAAGACTCTGCACTGGATCAAAGTGGCCTATGGCAGAGCCTTACCCCGAACTATAAAAAAAAATACTCTTCTGAGGCAGTTGACTGACTTACGTTGTAAGAAGTACATTAAACTCTTCCCCTTGGAAAAAGATGGAATGTCGAACGGCCCTTCTCTCTTCCTGAGATCCATAGTAAACCACAACTTTCAGAGCCGGGCACCATCTCTGCAGCTCCCGTAACCAGTTTTCTGACATTCAAATGGGAAAAAACAGTTTCATTCACATAAGACAGACAACTCTGTGGCTTAAAATGATAGGGTCATAAACCTAGTCAAAGGCAGCTGGACTTACAACCCTGTTATTCTTAGGCCACAAAAATACCAAAGCCAAGAAAACTAATTTCTCACAGGCACCAAGAAGAAAAAAATGAAATGCTCCATTCTTCACAAGTAATTTTTTTAAATGACTTTTAGCTCACTGAAGATGTTTCCATATCTCATGCAGAAAGCCCAAGACACATATGAAGATGTTTCAGTTTCCCATGCCCCTTGCAGGATCAAGATCAAAGAACTCACTGTGCCTACACACTTTTCACTATGTTCTCAGGAAACACTCCATTCTTTTCTTCTCCATTTGATTCATATTTAACGAAGTTTCGCAAACTTGTGCCAGTAACTTCTTGAGATATCGCAGTAATGGAAAGTCAAAGTGAGTGGGAGAGATTACTGATCTGGCAGTGCCAGACTTCTTCAAGCAAATTACGTCACTGATATTAAAAATTCTGCCCACCATTTTGGTGTGAAAATGGTTTATTCCACTTTGTAAGCATTCATATTGACAAAGAACATTAAAAAAAAAATGAAATATTATTTTACCATTTTCACAGTTTTGCCAATTTTTGGTAAATCAGCATGTAGGTCATTATATCAAATTTTTTTTAGGCATTTTGTTGATGTTTCCATGAAGTTCATTCCTTTAAACTGCTTGTGTCCAAATCTCACTGAAACTGAATTATTAGAATTTTTTTTTCTCCATAATTTTAAAAAACACTCAAAAGTTTCAGTCTTGAAGATATGCAAGGTAAAATATTTTCAATCTTCAGTGAGCTAAAATGAGTAAAATAAACGAACAAAGTAAAAAGAAGTGGACAAATAAATATTCAAAGAAGCAATGGCAAAACAGTTAATCTCTCAGCTTTTTCTCAAATTGTATACAATTCCTTAGAAACAAAGTCTCTTTGTTTTCTTTGTCTTTTTGTAAATTTTTTTTTTTTTTTAAACAGATTTTGAACAATTTACTGATAGGCCTATAACAAAAGATGAGATAAATTGTCATTTCCAGACTAAATTAAAAAAAATATACCCAGAATGTTTGTTTTAAGCGTGGCTGATCAAAGATACTAGGCAGGTTACTAGCATATGCAGCAGTACTACCTTTACTTATTTGCCCTTCTTGCAAATTTTCAGTGGTTGAAATTTGAAGAGGAAAATAGTTAATAGGAAAAATCCAAGATTTTGTGCAACATCTTTAGTGTTTTGTGATTTTTGGGTGATTTCTACCTCATGACTGTGATCCTGAGATGATTTGGCTGAAATCCACTACTTTTTGTGGTTTGTCTATGGTAGATGGTTACTACTGCAATGATTTGTGCTTTACCTATGGTAGATGCTCCTTCAATTGTGCTTTACTTATTGCAGATACATACCTCTATTCTGCCGCCATTTTTAAGAATACAGTATATGCAGATACAAAAACCAGCATATACTGTATTTTTAAAAATAATGGCAGTATTGTGCTTTACCTATGGTAGATGGCTACCCCTATTGATTTTTATCTATGGTAGCTGGCTACTTCTCTTGTGCTTTATCTATAGCAGCTGGCTACTTCTCTTGTGCTTTATCTATGGTAGATGGTTATTATTATTGTATTTTACCTATGGTAGATGATTACTTCTATTGTGCTTTACCTACAGTGGATAGCTACCTCTATTGAGCTTTATCTATAGTAGATGGCTACTTCTCTTGTGCTTTATCTATGGTAGATGGTTACTATTATTGTATTTTACCTATGGTAGATGATGGCACAATGATGACATGTGGTCCCTCCTCTCCCTCCTCCATCAGGTGAGCCAGGAAAGAGATGGCTTGAATAGTTTTTCCCAAACCCTGGAGAAGTTGCACGTAATCATCTAAAACTCATAATCAACTTGAGCCATACTGTGCTAAGTAATGCAAGGGACACGTTCTGAATCTCACAATGGCCAAGTGGGTGATTATCACTGTCTTGCTTGTCTAACACAGTAAATTATCACATAACAGCAGATATTTAATCTTTTTGGTTACAATATGGGTACGCTGTAAACAACCAATATACAGGCAATGGCTATTGCGACTAGGTAATCCAAACAGACTCAATGGTCAACACCAGGTTTTCTTTTAAACCAATTAATTTGGATCATTAATTGAAGACACAGATTCTAGATCTAGATTATATAAAGACAATCCTACTTTCTTAGGACTCAAAAGCTACATGATTAAAAAAAAATCTAGATCTGTATATATGTATATGTGACTCATCACAACGGTTCAGCCCACAAGGTACACCGGGCGGTTTCGAGCAAATAGGGCAGAAAGGTCGGGGGGGGGGGGGGGGTCAAAAATGGTCGAACTTTGGGTTTTTTCACCAACCCCT
>JBCEWB011004597.1:0-15043 GCA_039654565.1 Peronia peronii | reverse complement strand
AGAAGACAGGAGCAAGGAGAAAGAGAGAGAAGAGATGTCTCTCCTGGAATGTCGAGGATGGCACTCCATGGGAGACATCCCACCGATGGCGGGATTACACCACCTGCAGGTGGGAGTAGAGAACCTACTTATAAACCCTGGGCCCCCGCCGGGGGAAAGAAGACGTAATCTATACTATAAATCTGCAACGAGACCCATAAAAGCCTTGTAGGCTCGATAATTACTGACTTTGTCCGTATGGAATTTGGAAATTTGGCACACAACATTGTTGCATAAAGGTCTGTGTTTCTACTTCTATAGAGGTGACAAAAACTTGTTATGTTTGACGTTATTTTAAAAATGCAATAATAATTGAATAATAAACTCGCGAGGCTGCTTGATCCGATTTGTACGTTCGATAGAATGATGCGTTCAAAACATGTTTTCTTTGAGTAACATTCAGTTTGATCGTCCAAAATACCAACATGGAGGTGCGCACGCTTGCCATACACTTTTAGTCGCAGGGCAGGGTGGGATTATCCTTTAAACATCTCCTAAGAAGGCCATGGGTTCTGTTCTAGTAATTATATAATATCTTTCGTGAACGGAGCCCTTGGCCGAGAAAAGGCAGATAAATATAGCCATTGTTTTGCCTCTCATTTATATTTGTTGTTTCCCTTGATCCACTGAGCAGCGATTTAAAAAAAAAAAAAAAAACGAGAATTGACGAAACCGTCCATTTTTCTGTTGGGAATGGAAAGACTCAGCACTCATAACAAATAGTGATGCAGACATCCAGACAGACAGATAGAAAGATAGATAAACAACACAGCCGGATAGGTAGCTACGGAAATAAAAACTCTAGCAAAGAGACTGACCTGTGGAAACTCACACACACAGCAATGTTCTACGTTAGACTGTTCATTTTGTTTTTTGCTTTAATTTTTATCTTATTTTATTTTTTGACAGATTACATCTTTTTCATATTTTCCTAATGTCACGTAGAGTTTGAAAGACAGCTGGTTTTATTTGGTCATGTTACAATTTCCTACATCGACCCTTTACTTACTAAAGCTGGTGAGAGCCAAGATTTAGAAGTCCCTATACTGGGTTAGAATGAAATATTCAGTGATACAAATTTTCTATACTGTCCTACATTTAATAGAAAATGGATCATCGGACTTGTACAAGTTATACTGGTTCTATATGTCCGTGTGTCTGTTTTTCTCCTGTTTGTCTGTCTTTCTGCCTGTTGGTCTGTCTATCTGTCTGTGTTCCCCTCTGTCTGTCTGTCCGTCTGTCTGTCTGCCTGCCTGTCTGTCTTTCTGCCTGTTGGTCTGTCTGTCTGTCTGTATGTGTGCCCTCTGTCTGTCTGTCCGTCTGTCTGTCTGTCTGCCTGTCTGTCTTGTCTGTCTGCTTGCCTGCTTTGTACAGAAAGAGTAGATATATATGTTGTTCTCCTGCGGTGGCAGCGTTTTCTCTATTAACCTTTTTCTAAGACGTCCCTTTCTAATTTCAAGATGCTGCAAATATTTTACTGCTTTTTTTAAATTGAGACATGACACGATGAAATCAGGCGCTCGTCAAAGTAAGACGACCGGAGAAATCACGTGTTTTTCAACAGTGAATACATTTTGAACGCATTTTTTTTTCTCCACAGAACTGTTCTATATCAATCTAAAGATGCATTTCAGAGTTATATTTGAAGAAACAGACTGAGTAAAAGCCCTAAAATTGTAATTTAGTGGCATAGTCTAATGAGGATTAATAGGGACTAACAAAAGTTATCAGCCATTTTCTCACTAAATTCAGCTACAGCAACAGGTCACCCCCATTGTCTTTAACTGCCAATATTTCGACTTTTACTCAAGGTAGAACAAAAACCTTTTCACACACAGAAAGGGTAATGAATGATCTTCACAGTGATACCAACAACTCCATATGCTCAAAATTTGACGAGAGCCTGATTTCATCGTGTCGATCTCAATTGTCAGTTGTTCTTCAATGTTCCCTGTCAGAGAAAGTTTTAACACTGAATTACATGCCGCAAAAGAAGAAGATCCCCTAAATTTTAGATCAATCTGAATATAATTTCCTCAAAACTATCACAAGTGCATTTTTGAGTATTAAATGTTATGAAATCAATAAATCGCCTATTCTTGTCAACAAGAATGTGCAGTTCAGGATTAGTCTGATAAATTTAAACTTGTCAACCTGCTCAACTATTTCCTGGGGGATTTGAAGGATATGAATGTCTATGGACTTCGACTCGGAACAAAAATCTGGAGAACAAAATAGAGGCCTTTGAAATGTGGACATTCAGACATCACATTGGGAGGGATTAGCTGGACAGAGAGGAAGACCAACAAGGATGTTTGTTCTATGCTAAAAGTCCAACCTACACTACTGACAACAATTCGAAAAAGGAAAGTACAATATTTTGGTCACATCAAACGACACAACACCATCTGTAAGGATAGACTGGAGGGGAAGATCGAGGGGAAAATGAAAGAGAGGAAGACAGCGTAGAATGTGGACGGATGACATCAAGGACAGGACGAATCTATCTATGGAGGAATGCACTAGAAGAGTGGAGGATAGAGAGAGATGGCGAGTCATTTCACGTCAACCTCGAAAGAGATGGCACAGAGACAGAATGTCTATACAAAGCTGATATGTACAATGAAAGCTAGAGAAAACGTCTTCTTCTATTTGTCTGTCTATATTTCTGTGTGTGTGTTTTTCTGACTATTTATCTGTCTGTCTATCTGCCTGCCTGTCTGTCTTTCTGCCTGTTGGTCTGTCTATCTGTCTGTCTGTCTGTCTGTGTGCCCCTCTGTCTGTGTGCCTGCCTGTCTGTCTTGTCTGTCTGCCCGCCTGTCTGTCTTGTCTGTCTGACTGCCTGTTTGTTTGCCTGACAGGTCCCATTGACAGTTCTAAGTAACAACCTAATTTATGCACATATATTATAAATGTGGCGGTATGTTAACCAATACCTCTAGACAGGTTTATGTTTTTTAATTAAATTACAAAGGCCTGGATTTTGTTTGATGTTTAAGGGAAAATCCGACATTTGATCGACAAGCCGAAGGAAAAAACAACATTGCCTCCTTCAAGCATCTGCAGATCTATACATTTTGAGTTTATGTGGACCTTCGACTTCTGGGATTTTAACACTAACATTTCAAGATTTCAAAGTTATAGTTGTGCAGTCTTGTAAAATTTCAATTTTGTAATGCTTGCCTTCTTTCTTTCTTTCATTCTTTCTTTCCCTCCTTCTTTCTTTCTTTCTGTCTTTCCTTCTTTCTTTCTTTCTTTCTTTCTGCCTTTCTGTCTTTCGTTCTATGTTTCTGCATCTCTTAACTTCTTTCTTTCTTTCTTTCTTTCCTTCTTTCTATGTTTCTGTTTCTTTCACCTTCTTTCTTTCTTTCCTTGTTTCTTTCTTTCTATTTTCTTTCTTTTTTTTACTTACCTTTAATTCATTTATTGTTTGTTGATTATTTTTTTTTACTCTTGATGTATTTGTTTGTTTAGTTGTTAATTAGCTAGTCACTTAATTATTTATCTAATCGTTTACTTATTTATTATATATTGTTAACTTGTTTAATTATCTATATTTATACATGTCTACTCATTTGTTCGTTTATCTTTCTAACTTATTTATCAATTTTAATTATTTTTCTTTTTTTTTTTTTTTTTGGTACTATATGCTTTGTTTATCAATTGATTGATTATTTATTTATTCAGCTTTTATTACTTCATTTTTTTTTATTTTTTAATTATTCATCGTCTATTTATTTATGAGCTTGTATGTTTATTTGTTTACTTATCTTTTGTTTATTTATTAATATTTTTATTTATTTATAGATTTATTAAAATATTTATTTATGCATTCCTATGTGTATTTCTACATTTTATTTCTTTATTTACTTATTTATTTTCCTAATTATTTGTTTAAGTATTCATATCTTTTTTCTGTTATTTATTTATTTATTTATTTATTTATCTGTTTAGTTATTTATTTATTTAGTTATTTATTCATTACTTTAAAGATTTAACTGTCTATCTATTTACATGTTTATCCATTTACATTAGTTAGCTTCTTGACTGATTTTTTTCATTTATATGTTTATTTTTTGTCTGTATATTTATTCGCTTAATGAATTGGGTTGTTTATAGCTGGGTGAATGAAGGAGAAAAGAAAACATAATCATGAAAACGAAAAATAAATATAAAAAATGAATGCCCAACCAATAACGAACTCCACATCTATAATTATATACATTGCAAATTATGCGTATTATTCGTAAAGTATTCAGTATCGATTGTGTAGTTATTTATTATAATTATGATTATGTTATGATTTATTTTGCCTGAATTTAACCTACATTGTCGTCCAGTCATTTAGGCTATAAGCTAAAATTTTTTCTTATTCATGCCCCCTCGGCTGCACAAGAGTTTTTTAAAAAATACTGATATAAATATTTTTAATTTTTTATTTCTATTATTTATTTTTAGCAATTTTATTAACTTGTCTGGGTTGGTGAAAAAATGATAATAAAACAAACAAACAAACAAAAAAGATGATTTGCACACTTGCACTTTCACGACTTCTTCAGACTGGCATCTTTTCAATCTTTAATATCTTCCCGACCCATTTCGGGTGCTCTGTGACGTCATTCTTCCTTTCAGATGTGCAACATTTGAGATGCAACACGATGAAATTAGGCTAAATTACAATTTTTGGGGTTTTAGTTATCTAGTTGGCAATTGAAGATGATGCGGGTCACTTGTTGGTGCAGCTGAATTTAGTGAGAAGATGATCGATCACTTTTGTAAATCCTTATTAATCCTTGTAAGGCCATGCCACTGAATTACAATTTTTGGGGTTTTAGTCAGTCTATTTCAGCAAATTTAACTCTGAAATACATTTTTACATTGATATAGAAGGGTTCTGCGAAGGGAAAAAAAATGCGCTAAAATTCACTCATTGAAAAACGCGTGATTTGTCCGGTAGCCTGAGTTTGACGAGCGCCTGATTTCATTGTGTCGAGTCTCACATGGCAATATATTGGCACCAAAACAATGCCAAACTTATACTGTAAAATTACAGAAAAAAGTTGTGCTGTAAAGTGTGCTATTTGGATATGATGTTAAAATTCGACAAGAATTAGACACACACACACACACAAAAAAGCCAAATAGTGCTGTAGAATTACAGCAAAATAATGTTGCAGTAAATTTTACGATAAATTGATCGTGAGTTTACAGCGAATGATTCTAAATTTACAGACTATTTTTTTTACAGTGCACTATAGTGAAAAAACGAGAATTGAGGTGGTACTACGTTAAGTCTCGATCGTCAAAGATTTTGTATCTGATACTGAACAGGATTGAGATTTGCTGATTCTTCAACAAGCAATGGAAGACAGAGTGAGTTGGAGGAGTTTGGTGACCTCAGCCTCAAAGACACCCCAAGACATTGGCAGGTCAAGAGATAGATGACAGGTAATTGGTATTGATATAAATGTTGTAGTGTTTTTCATAACTGATAACCTTCTGAGATATATTACTACCATGTCTGAGGCACTGTCAGAAATTCTGGAGTTTTTTGTAAAGTCTTGGACAAATGATCATCTTCTGAAGTATCTGGTATCTTGCTTGGATATATTCCTCAATATGTGACATTTGGTGTTACTGATAGATATAAATCCCAATAATAAGCTACAATTGTATGGAGTAAATCAAAGTAACTGAGTATTCTCTTGAGTATATAATGTCTGCTTTAGTTCGTGAGATCTTTAACAACTCGTTTTTGCAGTTTGTGATATCTTTGATAATTATATTGTTTCTTGCTGAAGTCTGTTATGTCTGAAATGACTGTCAAATTTGTGTGGAGTTTTAGGAAGTCTTTGACAATGCTAGTCGTTAGGAGTATGTGACCGACTGCATACCACAGCATGTGAGGTTTGGAATAACTTGTAGTTCTGTGAAGTTTGTGATAGCTTAGTAACTGATTGCTTTCTGAAATAAACGGTGTCTATGACAACTGCCAGCTCTCTCGAATTCGGAAAATCTTGAACAAAATAATTGTATTTTTCTGAAACATGTGATATATGTCCCTCGGCCAGTCGACATGAGACCTAAGTCGCTGGGCTAGAACTGAGAAATCGGGCTTTGGATGTGATGAAGGGGGTCAGACATGGATTTTTTTTTTTCAGAAATCGAAAATGCCTTCATTTCTGAACAAGACAGTATCGGTCTTACCATCGATTTATTTATATTACTTCATTAAAATCAGGTTTTTGTGAGGTAGGTATGTACATTTATTATGCGTTCCACTGTTCATTTGAACTCGATTCTCTCGGAATTTTGGTCATTCCTGGGGGTCCCTCCATGTCTCTTTAAACTGCAATATCTCTGGCTAGAATAAAGCTGGCTCAGAACTTTTTTCACCATCTGAAAGGGTATGAATAAGCTATCACATGATACCAAAAATCCTATATGGTGAAAAATCGACATACGTCTCATTTTGACTGACTACGAGACATATGAATGACTGTCAGGTCTATAGAATGTTTAGGATCTCATTCCCGAAGTCTCACTCTATAGATATGCAAGAGCAGTATTTACATATAAGATATAATAATGGCAAATCAAAATTTAAAGAAGAGTATGTGATTGTAATCCTCTTGTCCTAGGTCAGTAGAAAATAATGACATCTGAGGTTCTAATATCGACAAATATGTTCGCTGTCCCCCTATCAGGATCAATCAGAATGGAATTAACCGGGATCAATTTTAGAATTAGATAATACTTATATCACTCTGCATTTCTCTTTTTGTTCGGGTTCTCTAACGTACACTGAAATCTGTCTTATTCCCCGCCCACTCCCCATGTCACACTCAATGGACAAAGAAAACGGTGAGAAACATGATAAAATACCACATACTATCCGTTGAAGACTCTCTGGCCACCGTGTAGAGCTGGGGTGTCCAAATGTTTTAAGAAGAGGGCCAGATGTTATGAGGTGAAAATGTATGCGGGCCGAACATTCAGCTTGACTTTCTCCTTAGAGCATAAACATGGTCTGTGTCAATGAAAATGAACTATTTACGAAATTCGTATTGCAAATAATATCCAAGAATAACTTGCCTGCACTAATGTGAAGGATGACACTGAGATTTCTACTGCAGTAAATAGTCCTACTGAAAAAATCCATGTCTGAATTGATTTAATGCGATGGGACTGCGGGCCGGATGAAATTTGCCCACGGGCCGCATTCGGCACAGTGAATGGACAGAGAAGAGGAGGAGGTTAGATGAAGAAATCGGTGAAGTATCAAAGAGTGGACCCATCTTTGGCACAACTCAAAACCCATAGCAGAGACCGACAGAGTAGGTCTTCAGTGGTGTCCTAATGCCTCGGAATGTAACGAGATCCGTGGGTCGTGAGTTATAATAATAATAATAATAATAATAATAATAATAATATGGAGTGCATTTATATAGTGCCCAATCCTAATAAATGGCTCTAGGCGCTTTATAGAAAAGTAAAATAAATAAAATAAAACATAGACAAAATCAGTTCACAGTTACAGGCCATCACACACGCGCACACATACACCCATATACAGACACATCACTAACGTAATCCCATACACACACAAACTATGCGTCAGGTGTACATTAAACAGGTAGGTTTTAAGGCTAATCTTAAATTTTTCTACAGATTTGATTGCTCAACAATATCAGGGAGACAAGAATGGCTATGAGAGTGAATTCGTGGAAAGAACGGAGGGAAGGGCAAAGGGAGGAAATCCGGCATGTGTTTTTGAAGGCATATTTGTTCTGTCATCACCAATGACTGCACATTTCAATCCCGCAAGTGACGACTCCATGTTCTACGGGGCAAGCTAGTGCCAAATTGCCCCAGTCAAAGAGCTAAGCTGGCTTAAAAATATGGCCAGTCATTTTTTTAAAATTTGCAACCTATCCGACCTTTATTTGTTTCTTATAATGTATTAAGTTAATTACGGGCCGACAGTTCATGTTTTAAAATTGAAAACATTTCTTTTCATTAATGATTATCATCAATATCATCTTTGTTGTTGGTCATGTTTCTAG
This sequence comes from Peronia peronii, assembly GCA_039654565.1. Taxonomy (NCBI): domain Eukaryota; kingdom Metazoa; phylum Mollusca; class Gastropoda; order Systellommatophora; family Onchidiidae; genus Peronia; species Peronia peronii. The sequence continues at coordinate 6,938 of JBCEWB011004597.1, read as the reverse complement.
GGTAATGGCAGAGGACCAAGCATTTCTACACAGCTCGCAAATACAAAGGGTTAACGACTAAATACAAATTTACCCAAACATAATTGAAAACATTGATAGCAGCAACAATAACAAAAAATAGTTTCATCAGCAATAGCACAGGAAGTCATCTTCCTGTAACAACAACAACAACAACAACACCAACAACAACAACAACACCAACAACACCAACAACACCAACAACACCAACCACCACCAACCACCACCAACCACCACCAACCACCAACCACCAACCACCACCAACCACCACCAACCACCAACAACCACCAACAACCACCAACAACCACCACCAACAACAACAACAACCAACAACCACCAACAACCACCACCAACCACCAACCACCAACCACCAACAACCACCAACAACCACCACCAACCACCAACAACCACCAACAACCACCACCAACCACCAACAACCACCACCAACCACCAACAACCACCAACAACCAACACCAACCAACAACCAACAACAACAACCACCAACAACCAACGCAAATAAAACCCTAACAGCATAACAAATCAAAAACAAAATGGCATCAACTACAGAACGAGGCCTCCAGAATTAACACTCTCAGACTGAAGAGCCAATAAATTAGCGCGATAAATCCCAGGTACGGTGCGGACAACTGCAAACAAGGGTAGATAACCCAGGTAATTAGGTAATAAAAAAAATGAAAGAGTTACCATATAAAAAAGGGCTGTCTCAGAGGTGAGAACGCGTGTCATTCCGTCACATAAGGGTGAATGTATCACCTTGTAATTTGCTGGTTTTCCCACAGGGATCGTGGGAACATTTTGTGAATAAAACACGTTTGTCTGTGCTTGAATGTGCGTATTGGAGATTTCAAGTTTGCCAAGCGCAATAATACGATAGTCGCAATCGTACTAATGCGCCGTAAAATCCCAACGAACAATATTGGGTTGTATGTGTATGTGTGTGTTGTGACTGGATAAAAACGTGACTATATGTGTTTGTTTGTTTGTTTGTGTTGTTTGTTATAGACTACGGCTATATTGTGTCAAATGCAGTAAGATACGTTTACACGTCAAGAAGAAGAGATGAAAGAAAGCGGGACAGAAGACAGGAGTAAGGACAGAAAGCGAAGAGATGTCTCCCCTGGAATGTCGAGGATGGCACTCCATGGGAGACACCCCACCGATGGCCGGGCTTACACCGCCTGCAGGTGGGAGCAGAGAACCTACTTATAAACCCCGGGCCCCCGCGGGGGAGGGGGGAGGAGTATATGTGTAGTTGTGCATAGGGATAGATGACTAATTTGAAAGTATGTCTCCAGAACAAGGACCGTGTCCAAGTAGCTTCCCTATTTCATCTCAAACTGATTATTGTTAGAAATATTGCGATCCTGTTTCCCGTTGAGATAACCTCCACCAAGAGGTTGAAAGACGTATATAGACCATAATTCTCCTTCAGTAATGTTTGATGCCATGAACAGCTTTTAATGTGGCCAAACGATAACAAATATGCTCACCTGACGTCACAGTTTTTGTTTGTTTGTTTGTTTGTTTGTTTGATATTGAATTAGCACTGACAAAAGCTTTGGGTTCCCTTAAATATGCCAGGCTCTGATCCTATGTCTGTATGACAATGAAGCTCTGTAGGCCTATGTATGTGTTGCAGATTACATCAGCCCCGCAGGACCCGGGCATTATAAGTAGGTTCTCTGCTCCCACCTGCAGGTGGTGTAAGCCCGCCATCGGTGGGATGTCTCCCATTGAGTGGCATCCTTGACATTCCAGGGGAGACATCTCTTCTCTCTCTCTCCTTGCTCCTGTCTTCTGTCCCGCTTTCTTTCCTCTCTTCTTCTTGACGTGTAAACCTATCTTACCGTATTTGACACAACACAGTACGCAGAGTATGTCGACTTTGTGTGTAGTTGTACAGAGCTCTTTAGTAACCAAACTATGGAACTAGTCTTGTTCAGGATAGCCATTTTCTCGCTTTTATGACAAAATTTTTATTTTTGAAGTTGGCCGAGTTACAAGTTTTGAACTTTTGCATGAAACAGAAGGGAAATATTCAGTAATAATGATAATTAGTCTCTCTGTGTCTTTTTGTGTGTTTGTATATATGTGTGTATGTCACCTGGAGAAGTGACAGATAACGGTGATGATATTGACAATGGCCATTATAATTTACAAAAATTGTCTTAAATTTCAAGACATGGACTATCAGTCGATAACTAGCTTAATACATTAAAATGAACAAATTATGACAAACTGATAAGTTAAAAATTAGATAACCCGATGAAACTCGCCATATTTTGAAATCAACTTGATTCTTAGTTCAAAGCAGTTTGCCGCAGACTTGCTTGCGCCAATTGGCCGCTGATTTATCCAATAAAACATGTAAAACGGGGAAGAAAGTCCTTCAACCGGGCTGTCAAGTCTCAATTTCGCTGCCGTGCTTGACAGCGATGAAGAAGAAGCAGGTGCAGACCATGTTGTAGATCAAGACGTCACACAAAATTCCACACCCAAGTGCTACAAAAGGACACCAGAAACGCTTCATCAACCACTCAGAGACATTTCTTTCCTTTCAGCCACCTATTACTTTCCCATAATGTAATCCGTTTTCTAAGAGTCTACTCTTAATTTACCGCAAACCGCTCGCCAGATAAAAGCTTTGATCATAATGCAGTAGATTTTCGCAAACCTACCTGCATTTTGACGCACCGAAGTTAAAAATTAGATCCCACTGGCTGTTCTTTTAAATGAGATATGAGACGCGACTCGATGACATCAGCTCGTCAAACTGAGGTAACAGGTGAAATCACGTGTTTTTCAACAGTGAATGAATTTTTTACACTTTTTTTTCTTCACAGAACCCCTCTATATCAATCCAAAAATGCATTTCAGAGTTATATTCATTGAAATAGATTAAGTAAAAGCCCAAAAATTGTAATTTAGTGGCATGGCCTTATAAGGATTAATAAGGATTTACAAAAATGATCGGCCATTTTCTCACTAAATTCAGCTGCACCAACAGGTCACCTCCATCATCTTCAATTGCCAAAATCTCAACTTCTACCTATGGTAGAACAAACATTTTTTCACACACTGACAGGGAAATGAATAACCTTCACAGTGATACCAATAACTGCATATGCTCAAAATTTGACGACAGCCAGATTTCATCGTGTCGCATCTCATATTTGTCATGAAAAAATGTTAGTGTGGAGAAATCCTTGTGATTTCCTAAAGCATTGCTGGACTCTCTTCATTTGTTACATGATCTGTGTAGATCATGTCAAAGAGTTATTGCCAGATACCAGTTGCATATTAAGTAAGAACAAATAGGTATCCCATACTTCAGAGAGCACTAGACTTATTACCTCACGTTTGATTTACCCCGACCTATTCCCCACTTTTGGACGTTACGTGGTGTGACCCATAAACTTAGATTATTTTATTTTTCTGGGGTATTTTGCTGGTGTACAAAAACATGGCGAACCGTTCTTTGCCGATATGCCTCGAGAACAAATGCCATGGTTCGTCCTTACATTCTTTTCTAAGCAAAAAGAAATCAGAAACAGTAGTTGGTAAGCTAAGGCGTAATACAGATCAGATATCAAAGTAGGTGGGGCCATTTTTAGAAAGCAGTGGTCAAATTTGGTTAAATAACTTTAATGCTCTTCAGGAACTGGAGAGCTCTTATGCTGTGAAAAGTTTCCAGGTAAAAATATAGCAAAACTTGTGACACCAACAATGCCAAACATGTACCGTAAAATTACAGCAAAAAATGTTAAATTGCTATAAAATGTTTTTTAGGATTTGATGTTAAAATTCGACCAAAATTTGGCCAAAAAAAAGGCCAAACGTGTGCCGTAAAATAACAGCAAATAATAATAATGATAATAATAATAATAATAATAAATAAAAAATCTTGGAGTAAATTATAGGACAAATTGATCGTAAGTTTGCAGCAAATGACCCTGGCTTTACATTTACAATTTTTACAGTGTATTGAACTGTTACCCAAAAACAGGCTTGATATGCCACTTATTTCTCAGCTTTGTATACAAACTAGTTACAGCTGCTCTCTGCTACAGGATAACATAGGTAAAACATTACATACTCCAGAGAGTAGATTTAATTACCCCAGACCTGATTTACTCTATACAATTAAGTGGCCTTTAACACCTCGACTCTGTATCTATTCAGAATGCAACAATTCCACGATTTCATCCTAGATTATCGTAACATTGAAAATATACAAGCAAATGAAGAAACAAACAAACAAACAAACAGGCATATGCACCACAAGTGTTACTCTTTCAACGTAACCTACTTTATCAATGTATCGTTTCACACAAAGCCGAAAAATGTGACGGATTTGAATTGGACACCGTGTCATTAATGTATACAGCCTATGCTAAAGCGGCAAAAACATGGTGTTTCTCGATAAAAATGACGTGGAGAACCGTTCAAAAAGTTAATGAATTTACTGAGCCTTTGTCCAGGCAGCATTGGACATGCGCGTGGCGGCTCTTGCGTCGACAGCGTCCGAGGAGAGAGGTCATGTGACGCTCGTTCAGGCCTCCTATTGGTGCGTTTTTTTTTTTTACCTACTAGTGACACGCGCTTCTGTTCATTTCCTGCAGCTGTTACTGAATATGGAGAAGTTATCGCCTGCAGGGATGTAGATTAAAATCTAGTGCGTGTGACTGGACCTCTTTTAAGGCATCTAGTACATTAAATGAGCCATATTGTCAGTTGGTAGTTTATCTCCCTTTGTCAAGTACGAGAAATGTAATGCAAGCATTGCAAAGAAGAAAAAACTCACCTTTTCTCCTGTTATTTTTTTTTAATATGCAAAACACTATGAAAAAATTATCACGATGATAAAAAAACATTTTCATCACATGATGAATTTTTCAGAATATTCGGTTACTCGTGTGTCAAATAACAAATGAAAAGTGATTTTTTTTCCTGCTTTGCAATGCTTGTGTTACATTTCTTGTACTTGGCAAAAGGAATTCATTTGGTTGACGGTAAAAATGGCTCAATAGACAGCTCTTTTCCGCTAAATATATCGACCAACATATGTCTAAATCCGTCTATCCATGAATAAATAATTCATCTGTATGTTTGTTTGTTTGTTTGTTTGTTTGTTTCAGTGTGAAAGTTTAGCAAATGTTGAACTTGGTTGAACTTGTTTAAAATAGAAATTGGTGTAGTTAATAAAGACTAACTAAGCCAGTGATCTCTGACTAATTGTTCTTAATTATTTTATTTTGATTATTTCCTGTTTGTTTTTAATTTGTCTCGTAGCCAGTCAAAATGGGACTATGTCTATTTTTCACCATATGGGGTTTTTGGTATCATGTGATAGCTTATTTCATACCCTTTCAGGTGGTGAAAAAAGTTCTGAGCCAGTTTTATTCTAGCCAGAGATATTGCAGTTTAAAGAGACAAGGAGGGACCCCCAGCAATGACCGAAATTCCGAGAGAATCGTGTTTAAATGAACGGTCGAACACATAAATCTACATATCTACCTCACAAAAACCCGATTTTAATTAAATAATATTTATAAATAGAGGATAAGACCGATATCGTTTTGTTGAGAAATGAATGCACTTTCAAGTTCTGTAATGAAAAAAAATCGATATTTGACCACCCAGATCACATTCAAAGCCCGATTTCTCTGTTCTAGCCGAGCGACTTACGTCTCATTTCGACTGGCCGTGAGACATTTATGTTATATTTGTTGTTGTGTATTTCATTTCAAATGACGTTTAAGAAGAAAAAGTACAAAAAACAAATATATGTTATAGATAATCAAATACACAACAATAAGAATACGTCAAAACAAAAAAACGTTAAAAAACTGGGATTTGTATGTATAAATAGTTGCACATAATCTCATGATGGCGTACTATTGAATATACGTCAGATTACGTTGACGTAACAAAAAAAAAAAAAAAAACAAAACGAAAAACACACACACACCAGCGAATAGACAGGGAAAAACAGGAGAACAGACAGGCCGAGTTCGAGCCAGCTAGTGAACCATCCCAGAAGCTATGAGGACCCATGTGATCATCGCTGGAAAGTCAATGCGATCAGGCCTGAAGAGATTAAAGGAGGAAGTTGAGGAAGAAGAAGAAGAAGAAAAAGAAGATAATTTCCTTCCAGCGTGAGTCTGTTGGGCTTGGAAAGTAATGAGCGGTTTTGACCCTCAACAAGATTGCACCCCTCCCTCCCCCCCCCCCCCCCTTTCACAAAGTACAAGAGGTTAAGACATATGTTTGTAAAGATGAAAAAAAAAATTCTTTTTTTTTCTGTTATTATTCAAAGCAGGAGTTATCGAGAATTCTGAAAAATGCACATGTCATGGAAACATTTTTCTCTCATAATGTTATCGTCATAACTATTCTTCTTATCATTTTTAAGAGGAAAAAAGATGTAATATCAATGATATCTAGAGCATGTGACTGAATCAGTGTTATGCATGGGTACATTAGAGTCGCCTGCTCGTTGCTTCTAAGTTTGAAATCGAACAGATGTCTAAACGTATTCATTTTATAAAATGAATACATTAATTTCTGACTTTTTAATTGTGTGCTCAGACTATTCACATACCTTTCTGTTACTTGAAAGAGAAACCTGATCTGGTTAAAAATTAACTCAACCAATATTTGAAGAATAATTTTTGTATTTAATTTAATTGCATGATTTCCAGTTTAGTTCTTTGAATGTGTGTGTCTGTGTGTGTGTGTTCTTTGTTTGTTTGTTTATTTTATATTTTATTTTATTTTATTCTTCTTCTCCTTCTTCTTCTTCTCCTTCTCCTTCTTCTCCTTCTTCTTCTTCTTCTCTTTCTTCTTCTTCTTCTTCTTCTTCTTCTTCTTCTTCTTCTTCTTCTTCTTCTTCTTCT
>JBCEWB011004596.1:0-32107 GCA_039654565.1 Peronia peronii | reverse complement strand
GGAGGTAATTCGATAATTTAACTTGCATCCCTGTTTCAATTTAGCCTCTTCGGATACAACAAACTAGCGATAGAACGGAAATGATTTCCATTCCCCTCAAATTTCGTTCTAACCGTGTTTGAGTGTAGTTATTATTTTTTTCACTTTTGAAATTGCTATGTCGCACAACTGGGTGAGATGAGTCAGGGATGCTAAAGATGCTTCAAACAGAAAATCAGAATTTGCTGTCATGGTGTCACAGGGATAAAATTTGTACATGAACATCTCGATACAAGAGCTAGATCATTTTTTCACTGTAGCAAAAGACATTCTTTTTCTCTTCCTCTAGATATCAACAAATCTATGATGAAAAAAACTGGCATCAGATTCAGTTCCTTCCGTCACACAACGTTAGTCTCTATCTTTCAAGCTGTGGCAGGGTCATTTGATATTGTCTTATTCGAATGCTACTTGTGACATTTTATAATGCTATGTATTGCTATATGTGTCTGTGCACTGAAGATATATATGTGCATAAAGGGGCACATTATGTTGCCTACTATTTTCTCTTACTCATTCAAAGAGAGAGTGGAACTTCCCATTGAGTAAAATTTTTCTTTCGTCTTCATCTGAATCTTTTGGAAAACTGTCAGAGACAGAAAAAATATTTCACTGCTGCATCTTTCATGAAATATCTTGGTGCAAAATGGCAGCACAAACAAGCTAGTTTAGGACATCAATGTCTGAACTACTTTATTGTTGCTGTTTTTTGTTCTAATTGTTGTTGTTTAGGAGGAAGAGTGTGTGTGTCTGTGTGTGTGATGGGGAAAAAAAAAGGGGGGGGGGGGTGAAGCTTGTTAGAGAATTTTTCCCTCACATGAATTGCTTCAGTCCCTCAAAACAATGGAATTTAAAACTGGCAAAACAAAAGCAACCACAATTCAAGAATGAACAGATTTGAATATTCAGTAAACAGTCAAACTTTACTTCAGGAGCCAAGAGCTAAGTGACTGTACTCACCTCAGAATCATAGTTAGCAATGATCCAGGGAAACACTGGGTACTGCATGAGATCGTTGTAGGATCTGCCAGCTAGTGTGTTGAGATGCATCAAGTATTGAAAGTTGCTGATCTCCCCTTTCTGTAGGCAGCAGGTAATGTGAGTAACTATCACATATAAAATATGGACATACCAGCACATCACAACTGCACATAACTCTAAATTTTAACTGGACACATATTATAAATCCAGATCGAGTAATCATACAGTATATTTCAGATTCCCAATCAGAACCTCTCCAAAGTGCATATTTAATAAGCCTTATATCTCCAATCATTGCATCTTATAAGAGCAGCAATGACCTAGTAATTATCTTGGTACCTACAGGTACCTTTGTTATGTAGTATGTCTCCTATCAGCACTTCTCTCCTACATAAGAAATCCCTCAACTCACTGACTACTGGGATTTTTGGGGTCCCATAGTCCCTGAATAAGATTTTTCAATGGTATCTTTAAAACATTATATCTGCAAAATTATATACGATACAACCATGAAACTTCACAGTACTGTACAGAATTCAACAAAGAATTGACTGTCATATTTTTCAAATCTCTATGTTTACTAGATTCGTGGAGGTGAGAACATGACTCTGACTTAAAAAAAGGACTGAAGAAGTCTATTTGACTGGCTGATCTTACCACAAAAAAGTTATGATGGCATCAAAACTGCATGATTTGAAAGTAAAGCATATTAAATATGTAAGAAAAATTTGGTATGTCTTGTGTTTACACATAAATCTAGGTCTGGGTCAAGATGAAACGTCGTTGTGATTGAAGTACCAAAAAAATCATAACAATTTGACTGCTTGTGCTAGACAGCTTTTTCTGTATGTGACAGGAAATTAAATAAACTTTCCAGTGATCACATATTTATTGCACACATGCAGTACTCTAGCATTGTACAAAAAATCAGAAAGTCTACGGAGTGCCATCAAAGTAGGCAAGAGTGTTCAGTCACTCGACTGCATCCATGCAATCAAAGTAATCAGTGAGATAACTGTTCCTTTTATAACAGCATCTTAACAAGATGTTGTCCTGAGGACCCCCCTCATAAATCAATGTTCTTCCATACAAGAAAACAGTAAATCCTGACATTCGCACCTCCCATCTTTGTGTGACAGATTTCTCTCCTATCAAATTGCTGATGATTCCACCACTGAAAATAAAAATCAAAAAGAAGTAAAATCTCTGAAGAAGACAAACTACAGGGAAATACAGAAGTTCTCATTATCAACATATTGAACATTTCAATCATAAAAGGTTTTTATAACTGTTTTCCTACTTTTCATTTTATGTGAATTTGTATGAGTTCTCCAGTTATTGAGAGATCACAAATTCCTTATTTGATGTTTTACTTTGCCAATGCAATAATTTGTGCCTGAACAAGCTATTGCTCTATTGATGGTACGGCTCTTTTCAAGTGATGTCATATGTAGGATTTTTTTTGTGCGTGTGTATCATTACAAGTAACACAAGCTATATGAAAAACAACAAAGCTATTCTGACTGAAAACTGTAAGACTAAAAGCGACAAAGCAACTGTCACTGACCCGGCCTCCACCTTGGCATTCTGTCTCTGGCCTGATACTGAGTGCTGGGCATTGTCTGTCATGGCTGTGGCCACCGACAAAAACCTGTGGAAAACAAAAAAAGTACAAGACATTGATTTAAAATATTCTCTCCATGGGATCTAGGAGATTACAATCTTGTAGAAAAGCCAATAATATGCTACCTGTATGAGAATGATCACAGAGGATGAGGGGGCATGGAAAAGGCCAACTTCTGTAGATTGCTCAAAAATCTTTTTTTTTTTTTTTAGTTCTGCGAGTATTGAAAAGACTGATATCTTCTCATCTCTAAGTAACTAGCATATTTTATTTCATATTTCAGAAGAAACAATATTTTAATGTTTAAAGCTAAAAACTATTAATGTTGTTATTGCATATGTTAGCCCACTTTGGAAAAACCCAGCAAATGGAAAAATTGCACAAATATCTGAAATCCATTTGCTGTATATTCTTTCAAATTATTTTTTTCAGTGGCTAAAAGAGTCATTGCTGCTTATCATATAAATTCAATTTTGCTTGAAAGCACTGTTCAAGCTTTTTCAGTTATCATAACCTACTAGCTTCAATCCAAGACTTGCACACAAACTGATGAATCATAGAGAAAAATCCAGCAAGTTAAACATAAAAATAAAAAATACTATCATACAGAGCTTACCTATCTTTCAACTTATCCTACATATCACTCACTTGGCAAGCACTTTGTTCCTGATTTTACGAGGGAATGCAAGCAGATGGTTCCGTCCATCTCCTGAGAAGACTTCTATGGCAATGGGCTGGAGGAGGTATCTTCTTTTGTGGACTTCTCGGATGTCATCATAAGCAAAACGGCTGTACCTAAAATGAAATACATCAGGTCGCATAATGTGATAACTAGTTTTTACATCTCTCAAAAGCCACAGTAAATGATGTGCTGTGAGACACTGTGTAATAAACATAGATTTAGATATTCATAACTACAGTTCATGATTTTCCAACCAGTACAAGTCAGCAAAAAATACTGCAGTACTGGGCACTGGAAGTCCTTTTTTTTTTTTTTTAATTCTTTTTTTTTATGATTACATAAAACCATGTAATAAAACAGCTAAAAGAATGTGTATCACTATTACAAACTTTTTAAAGACATAAACAAATAATCAATAACAAATAATTTCAGTCATAATCTAGAACATAAGCTGTAAAGAAGGGATACATTTCAGTCATAAAGCTGCCTATACCCTTACATTCGTTTGAGATTCCCTGTAGATCCCATAGACGACTTGGGAATGATTGGATCATGGATTCTGTTGAGAGATAACACAAACATGACACAAGCATTATTTAACTGGATCAATAATGGTTGACTACTGCAAACAAAAAACATTTTTACATACAGTTCAACATGTGCCACTTTGAAATAGTTAAAAAATAATCTCACAGTCCCTAACTGTGAAAGAGTGAGCAAATGATCATATGGCAAAGTTGAAATTCTCTTGCAAGACACAAAGCATGCGAGTAATACAATACTGGTTCTCTCAAGTGTCACTGTGTCTAAGGGGCACACTTCAGATCTTGCTCTGATTTTTAAACTGTTATCCCTTTAAAACCTGAAACGCTCTTTGCTGGAATTCTACTGGCAATCATGCTTGGACCTGCAGTGCGGGCTTGACATTGCCAGAGCCTGACACAAACTGTTTGACTTCTTTTATTTCACTTCATGTTTTTGTTCCTATCTTTCTATTGATATACAATTTACCATGATCTATTCATAAATTAATGAGTCCTAGGACATGACAAAGTTGTTTCATAAATGAAGAAATAATTTCATGACAAATGTGTCTAGACAAGGACTGAATTATTACAGGTATACAGTTAACAGATGCTCACTCATAAGGGAGAGATTCAATATCCTTGATCTCCTTGGTCCTCAGCAATGTGAAGCCATCAATGACATAGAAATGCTCTTTACCAAAGAGCAGCAAGCCTTCAGCCGTGTCCAAGCCTTGGATGCGGGCACATCGAAACATGTGGCTGATCTGATAAAAGAGCACATATGATCATAAGTAGGCTGTTTTGATATTCATATTGTTGATTTTAAAAGAGGAATAAAATGTTAGTGATAAGTTAGTTTGTGACTGTGTATGACTGTTGGGTCAACCATAACCTGCTGTCATTAAATATCCAAAACACAACAGGCATATGAGGAGAACATGAAGTATTCATCTCATATTACATCTCCAAATGGTCAAATGGATCTTGTTTTCAGAATCTGTTGACTGAACTGTGGCAGTTTATAACTGAGGCAGTGACAAATTTTGTCGCTTGATTACACAAATCACAAATGACACTTTCTAATTGATATTTTCACTTTTCTTACTCACTGGAGAAAAATACATACATTTTGAAACTATATGGCATAATAATACAAATAAAATAAATTTGAGCCTCCTTGGAATGAGAAAATAGAAAATATCAATGAAAAAAGTGTCATACCAGATGTGTGTAACCAAGGAACAAAATTTAATGACTTTTTGACCCAGGATCAATTATGCCATATACATTCATCCTTACTTTAATAATCAGTATTACTGCTTAGTAAATAAAACACATATATCTCATCAACAGATCAAGAAAACACACAATATAAAACAGAAAACCGAACAGCTATGCTTGGATCTGCAAATAAACAGTTAATGAAAAATTGACACAGTGTATTTTACAGTGAGCAGAATTGAGAATAGTAACAATAAAACTATGAAGGTCTAAGTGTGATTTGTAATGTAAGAAAAATTAACAATTAAACCTAATGAACATTATTTTGATCAAAATATAAGGCCACAAAAAATTCACACTTTTCAGCATGAATCTTTAATAGAATCTGTGACTCTGCATTATACATAAAGTACCTTAATTATATTATTTGAGCCGTTGCATAACCCACCCGTTCTTTTTCCCCAATGAAGTGGAGAATGGTTTGATTATCTGCCTTTGTGGTGGGCGAAGGAGGCACATCAACACTGCTGTCTCCTTGACCCTCGCCCTCTGACCTTTCCACTGTGCTCTCCGACCTCTCCAGCTCAGCTGGCTGAGATTCATTCCCTAAGTCATCGTTGTCTTCTTCATCACCGGTGGATTTGGAGCTGATGGATCGGGGCAATAGTTTCTTCAAGTTGTTCACATCTGGGGAATAGTATGAAAATTAATCAACAATGACAGCATAAAAACATATAAAAATAAGAATAATAACATCTCTGAAAATATTGCTTCAAAATTTCAAAATGATGACTACGACTTACAATAAGAAGTGGTTTTTTCTTTTTTTTTTTTTTTTTTTGTTGATTAGGAAACTGATGTCATACTTCTATTTTGCTCTAAATTAAAATGGATTAATTAATTTGCCAGTCTCTGATCATTAAATCAACAAAGGAAATTGCTGGGTGGTCTAAACCTGAGTTTACACTTATTTCACAAGACTGTTTTTTTCCTCTACTGATACAATTCAAAATGCATTCACACATTTCTCAAAGGGAGAATCAAAACATGGTTTTGACAGTAACAGTTGTAAACTGTAAGTCCGAAATTAGGTCAAGTTATATTTTTATCTTAAAATACCCTTGGAAATCCTCTTTCATCATGCCTCCATATGTGCAAATTTACAGGTGGAAAAACTATGATATATGACACTGGTAAAGGTGTGCATGTCTGTTTTCTAGCATGCTTGACATACATACACTATATATCTCCTTGTATGCAGCACAAACAGAATTTTTCTGTTTTTCTTGAACATAGTAATTTTGGTCTTACACAGTTTGTGACTACTACCTTCAATTTATTTAAATATTATCTATGATTTTCTGAGGACTTATACCAAAAGTTCCTGCAAACTTGAGTGGCAAACAGCAATATAATATGATAAGTGCATTCATGACTTAAGATGTGAGGTTGCAGGGGGTAAACACTGGAGAAAAGTACTGGCAGATATCACAAACTGAAATATCTCATAGTCACATATACCCATAAGGATATAAAAACTACTCAGGTATGAATTCTATTACCAAAACTATTATCAAAGCAGCGATTTTGCCTGAGTCTGCTCTGGACATTTAAGGCTATGTAGTGGTAGGAAAAAGTCCTCAGGTGGAGCAAGACAGGTGAAGATCTTCAAAGGAAGAGTAGGTTCTTTCATTAGACGTTTGGGCCTCGAACTTACATGTATATGTATGTGAGTGTGAATATATGTTCCATGTACAGTATGTCTCATCAACCCTGAGAGAAATTTCCTATTGAGGGCAAATAAATTTAATCTTATTTTGTGATGACAATGACATTATGTGTTCAGATATCAGAATGGATCCAGTCACAACATTACTTACCTTCTGGAGAATTGGTATTGATCTCTGAGTCACTGGTGATCAGGTCTGCATCAGAGGTTTTCTGGATGGGAACAGCTTCTGTGCAGAGAATGCCCTGTGGCCAGAAGTGTTCATAGTATTCTTTGCTATCATGGCTGATGGCAATCTTGTACCTCAGTGGCTGTACGACAAACACACATAGGAAATGAATGAAAGGTGGGCTGGAATGAACAATGTTGTCATTGTTATATATGGAACATCATATTTGAATCAGAATTAAACAGACAAGAAAGAAAGAAAGAGAGAAAGAGAGAAAGAAAAAAGGAAAGAAAGAAAGAAAGAAAAAAGAAAGAAAGAAGAAAAAAAGAAATTTTTAAAAAAAGAAAGAAAAGAGAGAGAAAGAAAGAAAGAAAGAACAAATGAAAGAAAGAAAGAAAGAAAGAAAGAAAGAAAGAAAGAAAGAAAGAAGTTCTCCTGCCCCCAAAAATATATATAAAGATATGACACTCTACAAATGGTTCTGTTGAGAATAATTTACAAACTTTCAGTGAGAACTCAACGGCTAACAACTGCAGACAGAACACAACATTGACAATTAAACTTTTTCATACATTTAATCATTTCTCCACATTTGGACCATGTGAAAGCTATGTGATACTTGAACCTGATGTATGTCTTCTAAATTACAGTTATTATACAACTGTACATAATACACTTAGAATCTCTCTATGGGATTTCCCTTAGCATATGATGTTCTTCTCATTCTCTGTGATGCTTTAATGCTGAATGTTGTGCAAGGCACAACTGTGTCAAAAATGACCAATGATATAAACATGTGTTTTGTTATAAATTCACTACTTACACTTTCTTCCAAGTTTGGCCTGTACGGGTAATGAATGTAGAACATATCATTCCTCATCATCTTCTTTCTCATGCGAAATGGGCCTGAGGATTTAGAACCAAAATTGCATTACTAACATCTTCATATTTATTTCTGGTCCTGTACTGAAAGGGAGAATTCCGTGAAAACAATCACATTTTTTTTCTCTTTTTATTTTAGCTGTCCAAATGTTTTAATCAACTATAGCAGAAAGTGCTCTAGGCAGAAAATCAAATCTATGATTTTAGTCTACAAATTTCGAAATTCACTTTCCTATCACATTCTCTGCATGCTATCATTCTGATCCATTTTAATCATTTCTTACAGTTGGACTCTCCGCAATGAATTATTTTGTCTTTAACTGTAAAGTTAACAGATTTCTTCAGATCTGATACAGAGATTTATATAACAAACAAAACAAAACAGAAGTATCCAAAGCATAGTGCTTCCATGAATGTCCCAAAGGCAAACAAACTCTCCCTACCTTCAGTCATGTCCAGTACCATTTTCTCCAGTCGAGAACCAGACAGAGGCCCCCACAGACTGCGGACTCGCAGCAGCTCATGCTCCACTTGGTTCCAGTCATCCAACAGGTACTTTTCCATATGTCTCTGAGACTGCACAGACATGACATACAACATAAATTTCTTCATTCATTAATCCCCTCTTACTCTCAGAACATCCATTAATACAAAAATACCAAATTGTTCAAAAGCAATTCGTATGGAGAATAGTTGCCAAATAAAAGGAAATCTTTGAATACTGAATTTTCAAAAGCAGTTGTGAGTATTTCTAAACATGTCAAAAATCCATACAAAATAAGCAAAACTTGTTGACCTGGATGAGTCTAAAAAATCATGACAGATATCAACCTATGATACTCAAAACTCTTCACTGAAAATCTAGATTTTCTCTATCCAGTGCTTATTCCCCAGAGCACCAAATAAATGCTTATTTCACTATGAATTCTGCAGGTTCTATATAAACAAAAACCACATGATTTTTTTTTTTTTAGATCATCTCTCCCAAAGTATATTTTAGGTGCAATTGTTAGTTTTGAATTATGCTGAGCTTTACCTGCACATACTGATCATGTTGGAACTGGACCACATCTTTGACTAGCACAACATGGTTTGTGGTGGAGTGGTGGAAGTCCTGAAACCAAACAGAAAATATACCAATGTCATCACTGCACACCTGAGTACTTTTACACTGATTACTGATTTGTCTGTGCTATTATTTCCAAAGTGAATTTCCAGTGACACTCTTTCCACTCATCCACTTTGAAAATTTCACTTCATCATAATTTCATTCATGATTTTCTTATTCTGATTTATAACTTTGAGTTTGACACTCTATAGAGTTTTCAATTCAATACCCAACTGTTCATAGGTTTAGTACTAAATTTCTTTTCTTACTTTCAATTCAACTCTCATTTGGTTTCCACCTTTCACCATCAGTCATTTTATAACTCAATTACTGGATTACATAAAGCTCAATCCTGAAATATTTCTCACCTCATTACTTCATCATTCAAAGCTGTGCAACTCAAAATCCAATCATTCTATAATTTTATTTCAACCTTCATTCTGTCTATCTCTGTCAGTTTGTAGTTCACACACTCTTGAACTTTCAACTCAGCATGCAGTCATTCTAGATCTTTCAGTTCAACACTCAATCAGCCCACAACTGTCAGCTCATCATCCACTCAGTCAGCAACTTTTCAGTTAAATATTCCATTAGTCTTTCAGCTCAGCATTCTCATCCAAAATTCAATCACTCGGTCATTCTTTTCAAAGAAAAAAAAAGGGCTGGCTTACATTGACATGAATGTTGGATACTGGAGAGGACTTGAGAGGCAAATCCCTTTTGTTCCGCCTTGAGACAGAGCGCAGCACTCCACTCACCCCGCTGCCCATCTTCTGAAGTTTCTGGAAAAATTGCAATGGTAACATGTCAGCAACTATTTATCTTTCACAAATGTGTTTTCTGAACTCAAATCCCAATGCTCCACTTATCCTATGGCCCACCCTCAGAAGTTTCTGTAAAGCTTATATGATTATGGTAAATATGTGCAATCTACATGTATTAGTTTTTTTGTTTTTGTTTTTTTTTAATAAAGACATATCTCCTTTCAAATCAGTCTATATTAATTTTCTCTTGTGAATCTCAGCAGTTTTTCAATGTGCGAGAGGATAAGTTTCTCTCATTATGGTCACATGTCAGAACTGCTTTCTTTCTCTAATCCACAGTCTGAACAGTTTGTTGATGATACAGCATAAGAAATAGGAAATGTTCTGTATTTCCATCTTCCAAGCCTCTGCAAAGACCGCAATGGTGACAAATCAGCAAATGTAAACTTTCTCCAGTGCATAATCTGAACTAATGTGCAGCATAGTCTGTTTATAGAAATGATAGAAAAATGAAATTGTATTTTTGTTTTGTCCATCTTATGATTTCTTTCTCAAATACAGCAATCTGAGCCAATCACATAACACAGTTTACTGATTGATGACTGCATAAGAAAAATCTCTGGAACAACTTGGATTCACAAGATACAGAGATCTATATGGTGCTGGCTTGTTACTTTCACTGCATGAACTGATCATAGAAAATGACATCACACATCCCATTTCATACAACCATCTCACAACTCACTGATTGAATCTGAGTCTGCAGTTTCTCTATGTGCAAGAAGGAAGATTTCCTCTCATTCTCTGCGTAGGCCACCCAGATTTTGGAGGCTGGCTCTTGTATCATCAGTCTGGAAAGCAAGTCTATAGTAATAACAGCACAAGAGGTACTGCAAAAGCAATTTAGTTTATTTTTGAAAATTGAAGGAACATAAATAATACTGAGTTGGGTATGTGAGAATGGATGTAGTATAGTATTTGCAGTGATATCTTGGCAATTTCTTTCCAGTGTCTCCTACTTCAGAGCAACTTCATGAAGAATGGTTAATTTATACCACTGAAAAGTTGAACAATTCTGATTTGTCTTCAGAGTACAGATTCAAATCAGCACTAGGTATAATTCATTTCTCTCAATAACGTGTTATTCTTAACATTTACAGTTACTATTACAACCAATTTATCCTCTACTTGCAAATAGTAATGGCAACTTTCATCACAGTGGCAATGGACTATATAGACTGGGCCTTAATGTTGTGCCCAGCAAATCAAAAGGTGGAAGATCTGCTCATAATGCTTCCCTTCTCACAGTAGTAAAAGAATTTGCTAGGGATTTCAGTATGAAATTACGCAATGTTTAATCTTTACCATAATTACTATAATTCATCCCTTAAGAAGACGGACATCTCAGACATACCTGACAGAATTCAAATCGGGGGTTGCAATGGTTTTGGCTGGGCTACTGTTATTCAGCTGAGTTCTGAAGAGTTCTTCAAGAGCCTACAGAAGAAAAGAGTTCATTGATGAACTACAAGTTTACTACTTCTACCATTTTAAAACATATTACAATGTGAAAATTACATTTAAAAGATTGGGCATCCTGTTGTTACACAACATTTTCAGCTAACAAAAGTTGTATTGTTTAAACAATCATCAAAAAAAAAAAGGAAGGAAAAGGAAAAAAGAAAGAAAAAGCAATGTCAGCGGCTGCACAATTACGGCCACATTCACATATTCCTGCCAGCAGATAAAAGTGTTACAATGAATTAAGAAATACACAGGCTAAGAAATGCTTAAAGTTGATGTCAACTCACAGGTTTCTTAAATATGTACAGCTCATCCCACACCCGCCTGGCTGCTGCCGCCACCAGTTGCATGCCTTGTGTCAGGACAGGGTTCACAACCTCCAAGCTCTTGGCTCCCTCCTTGGGCACATCCATAGACTCCGATTCCTGGCTAGTATCTGCCTCCACATGCCAGGTAGTCTGTCTCGGTTTTTGTTCACTTAGGACGGCTCCACTGTAGACAATGATGAGACATATCAATAAATAATGATAACAGTTTTCCTGATCATTTATTCTAATCTAGTGCACTTTTTAGTTTCTTTTAGACTTGTTTGATTTGTGTCATATGAAGCCTCATGCCAAACTATCTATCCAAGAGCAAAAGCTCTAGACTTAACAGAATGACATTTTCCTATAAATTTCCAGTAAATCAACTGAATGGGCACACAAATATTTCATATCTAGATCAATCAGCTATATAACAGGCTATTTGATGCAACAAGACTTCTAACATTACAACAAAACAAAGGTGATGTCCTATGAATCAGGAATCAAAAATAGTTCTGGAATCAAGAACAAAAGATGCCAACATCATGTGAACTAGAGCACCTCTAAAACAAAACCGCCTACGACATGTATCAGAAAGACCAGAACTCCAGCTAATTACTCATGCCAACAACACACACTGTTCTTCACCCACAACTCTCTGCAAAATGTCAAAAGATCAAGTGTATTATCACTAATAACAAAAATGCTTCCTTTCCAGCTCCACACTTACCTGGACTCAGGGTCCTCTGTCAGCTGTAGCAGGCAGTAGCACAGACAGCCCAGGAACTCGCTGTCATGGTTACCAGGGCCAAAGACTAGGTTCCTGTTATTGGTGAGGACATGGAGGGCATCCAGCACACTGGCCTGGCTGGCCACGGAGTCTATGGGTCTGGACAGTTGAAACAGGATGGTTCTGTTCATGCACTTGTACAGTGGCTCCAGGGAGATGCCAGTGGCTAGGGAGAATGACAAATACAATAACATTACATCAAAAGACTAAAGAGATAAACAACTGATTCAAAAGAAAATCTTTATAATATGGTTATTATCATAAACACCTAGTTGATAATCTGATTCAAGACTAGTGAAATACAAAGGAGAAATTTCAGCTAGATTGGTGCAGAAGTAAGGTCCAAAGTCAGTTGAACATTTTACCATTATTTTTCCAATGCATGAAAAATCCATTTTCTCTTGAACGATAGAGTATAAAGTTTTATGGAAGATTATTTAAATAAAACAAATGTGCAATATTTACTTATAATGCCGATAAGAGAAAAAAAAAAAGCTCTGTCTTCTCAGGACCCCGAGGCTAATGACCTTACAGCATATTCAATCAATTTTTTAAAATACAATGTCATGCAATGCAACTCACATTTCCTCTTGGCCTGAGAGATAAGTTTGCTCAGGAAATCAAACACTTCCTTTGCTTCTCTTGTAAAGGAACCTGTGACCAAAAGAATAGAAAAAAAAAATGTTGAAATATAAAAGCGTGAGAGCAATTTGTCAGGAAGACTATGCAACACAAACAAAACAGATGCATAAATGCACTTCCGCCCAGATACAAACTACTAAGAACTTGGAGTTTGCTCTTTTTTTCTCCATCTTATTCTGAAAACACACAATTCTCTTGTGTCCTGTTTAGGAACATTTTCATTTCCTACATCATTTACATAACTGGGTGAGTTCATGTGAGTGCTTCTGTACCCAAACACTGACCATGCCACAGCTTGTCCACCACCCGGCTGGCAAAGTAGAAGACACTGGTTGCCATCTGACTGTAGCTGTTGCCGGACATGATAGGCAGGGCGGCCTGGTCTCCCAGCAACACATCAGCCGCCAGCAGGTGCTCCATCAGGATCTTCAGCATCTCAGTCTGAAACTCTTTTTGCTGGGCTCGGCTGGCATGTTCTGGGGAGGCCTGGAGATGGGCAGGGGAGGAAATGCTCATGATTGTTTGTAACAATCATAATGTATACAATTCTCAACATGTTCAACACCAGGGTGGCCATTTGGGAGGGCATGTATGTAACTTTTATCAAAATAGAACTTTAACAGAGCAACATAATAAATAACATATAATTCTGAAAGTCTATATAAAGGCAATTGATTTGTTAGTTTCACAGTCTTCATAAGATTCTTGTTTTCAAAATATCTTTCCCATTAACAGCCAGGTATTTACAATTTGCATGTTTAAATACTGATTCAGACTCGTTGATCAGGCAATTGCAATAAGGTTTCGGGAAAATACAAGGATTTTAGAAAAGTTATAGAATATTGGCTTTCTGCAACCGACCATCGTTGAAGTTTAAAACAGAAGAGAGAATAGGATGAGCTTTTGAGTCTTAGTAATGAAAGGACAACTATTATATAGTTTAAGATTTTGTGATGAAAGGCGATTAACTAGGTACGTATATTGTGTCATTAATGCTGTTACTATGAAAAGGCAATCAACACACAACAGACACAAATAGCAAATGTAAGGCGAAACAAAACAAATAGTACTGATGGATCAAAATAAAATCTGTTGAAATGTTCCACAAAATGAGCATATCTATAGTTGTTGGAAACACTGACAAGCGCATTATTGTTGATGAAACTGCTGTTGTTGTTGTTCTACTTTGAATGAAGATTCTACTTTTGTCCACTTGCAAAGACAAAACATCTAAACTATAATCAAACAAAAAGCGAAACAGAAATAAAGTACTAACACACAGAATGATTTTCCACAATTTAAAAAAATGGTATTATAAAATGAATTTTTTGTTGTATATGTAATGTGAAATGTAAAACAGCATTTCAAGTGCACTGAAAAGTGGGGAAAGTGACCACAAAGATCAGAGCACTTACATCCAACATGATATCCAGCACAGTGGATGACTTGCTGCTGGAGATGTGAGACAGGCTCTCTATCACTATGGTACGCAGGAAATCTATGATGAACCGTCGGGCTTGATGGCCAGTAAAAAAACCTGCATAAGTACAAAAGAAAGAGTCATTAAAAAAAGCTTCCATTCATTCAACACAAATTCTTTGCATTGGAAAAAAAAATATCTCAACAGAATCGATCCTGTGCTGTATTTGATTTAAAGCAGAGAGAATGGTAAAAGTATGTGATGCTCATTTTGCCACTCCTTTAACTTTCACATCTACCTGATGCACTACAAACATCTTTTCATTTAAGGAATTTGTGCTGTGAAAATATTTCCATAGAACTGTGAAAGTGATGCCATCACAAAGAATAGCGAGTAAATTTAATAGTCTTATCCTGACAGTGTCTAACCAGCACTTCAGGTCTTACAAACCTAAAGACAATCGCTGATAATAATCTTCTTTCCTCTTTCAACTTGTAAATATATTAAACTGTTCCATCAAACAACAAATCATGGAGTAGAGAGAAACATAGTAAAAGTAGATACTTAGCAGACAGACAAAATATTTGGGACAGTCTAAATAAATTGGACAGAGACCCTATTCAAGGAGTATGTAATGTTCTTGGAGGTACGCTATGGATTATAAAGATCCCAATACTTTACCCTGAAAATCAGGAATATACATTACTCTGAGAAGTGTATAACAATGTATTCATGATTACCAATTTCACAAAGTGCTATCCAATTATCTATGCATTCATGGTCACAAACTTCCCAATCTACTTTTTAAGCTCTGGAGCAAATTGTCACAAGGATTGTTTACCTGCACATTCTTGGTCTGGAGATTTGACCACTGTCAGGGGTTCTGACTCTGGGAAAGGCTGCAACAACAAAGTAATTAGCCCTAGTTTACAAAAATACATTCAAAAAGAAAAAAAAAACAAAGTAAAGAATTCTGTTTGAATAAACCCCTTGCTTTACAAGAACACACTGAGCCGTGACTTGATTGATTTTAAAAAAGCCACAGTCTTCCCTTCCAACCCTTTTTGAATTGACAGTTTCAAAAAACAATTTCTTAGCATTTCTCCTCACTCTGTTTCAACATATAGACTTGTTTACACTGAGTATCCTGGTCTCACTCATGCATACCTGACATTATTATCATTTTGATATGGACACAAATTTACAAACTGAACGCAAAACAGGAAAACTGATAGGTATCTACAGCACCAACAACTTATTTTGCACTTGACATGCCGAAAGTCAAATTGTCTGGAAAGACACTGTCTCATAATAATGTAACAAATGCAAGACCAAACAATCTGCTACTATATCAGTCATAGAATCATTACCTTGAATTCCTCATTAGGTGTGGTGACATCGCTGCTAGACTCGCTGACTGGGTAAGGGAACAAGGTAGCCACTAGACCATTGATAAAGTCCTGACTGGTGCACACAGACTGGAACTCAGCCAGATTGTGGTACAGAAACATCAGGAACTGGATAACAGCCACCGGGTAATTGCTCTCCTTCTCACTCACTGACAAGTCGTTCTGTGGACAGACAAACTCACAGTTTTCAGTTTGTTTTTTAATAAATAAATAAATAAAAATAAAGATAAATATATTAATACACAAATAAAAATGAAACTGCTATTTTTCTCTGAAATGAAATAGAAATGGGTGATTTCAAGCCAAATTTCAAATTATTATTGGCAACAGCTGCAAAAAAGGTGAGAATAACTTAAGAACAAATAAATCAGCCAGTCAGCCAGACTGCTATGCAATGCTCCATATGAGATACGGTTAGGTGTAGAATACTGCAATAAAGTGAAAATTAGACAAGTCCATAGAAAATCCTTGAGTGTAAGTCTATTGCAATCCCTGATCATTTTCACGAACAGATAACTCTGCAGATAACTATCAAAATTCTGTGGAAAACTCCTTCCTCATTTTAAAATGATTACCAGGAATATGTTTTCACTCGAACATGATTCCAAATGCAACCTTTAGTGCAAAATTGTCTCCTCCGACTGATACACCATTTACAAAGTAAATCCACACCTACTGAGGCCTACCTCGTTCAGAGTGTATCGCACCATAGCGAGCAGTACTAGAGCAGCGTCAGGACACAAGTCCACAGTTTCCCTTGACAGTATGTGCATAGGTTTGCTTGCTGGCACACCAAAGATGACCGTCCACACAGTGTCCACGTTCAGATCCTAATAACATAAACATCGATATAAGTGATAAATCATACGCGTCCATAGGCAAGACACAATTATATTGTCATAAGAAAAGTACTATACACCATACAATATGTCATAGTGATCTCTATTCATGTCAAACATATAACTCCACAATGAATCAGTGCTCAAATCCTGATTAGAAAAATTAAAATAACGATTTCATCAGGCCATAAGGATCTAAAACCAAGTATCATACTATTGTTGTTACAGTATCATTTATCATTTGCTAACATATTTCTCATTACAAAAGAGTAACAGAGGGCGTGAAACTAGTTTACATTCTGCAAGTTTTGCTTCCTGAAGTTCCTGTTTTAACAAAATTGTGATTCTTTTTCTCAAATCTTGTTTTTTTTTTATCTTCTGTTTGATGTCATTCTTGTTTTTACATGTTACCATAAGTGAGAAAGAAGAATTATGACCTGAGCTAGGAATATTTACCAGGACAATTTTCATCCTGTGTAGATTAACTATACCCGATACAATGGTCGACCGGTCAGCATTATTATACATCGATATATTGGTATTTCTTAACTGCAGCATTGAATTGTTCAACAATTGTTCCACAAATAAAATATTCTGAAAGTTTTGAAAGTTATAATACCAAAGGTATGTGAAATAAAAAACTAAGAACATCTGGTAATGACATTTATTTGAAACTGATTGTAGAAGATTCTGTATTGTGGATTTTCACAGCAAACCAAAAAAGAGTAATAAAAATAAAACCCAAAACAGCTGCATTGCCATGCTCAACGACATTTTCAAAAAAACTAACAGAGCTCACAGGCAACTAATAAATACAAAGCAATTGGTATCAATTTGTTGGAAACTTGAGCATATGTTCACCTCAGAATGACAATTTCTCCTTTCTCTGACTTCATGAACCCACACAACTTTTGCTAGATTTATATATCTCCTCTTCGCAAACCTGTTTTTTTCATTGTACTACAATCATCTCCTTTTGTAATGATGATTTCTTTTATGATTGTTTGAATCTCACATTTGTTAGCTTTGAAATGATCTACAATATACACTTTTGGTGTTACTTTTCACCTGAAAATTCACATCTGAAATAGCAAGGTGTATTTTTTCTGCACAGCCATTAGTTATTAAGGTCACAATCCCATATCACCTCTGATGTAAAAAGAGTTAATCAAGTTTGTCCTATACTATCTCTACATAATGTTTGTAAATCTTATCCTGTCTGTTTATCTTATCCTATTACAGCTTACATGTCCAAAGGTGGAGATGGATCTGTTCTGCTGTCCAAGTAGCAAAGCCATAAGCAGGAAATAAACATCAGCCACTCCCGTGTGACGAGATAGCAACCACTGCATGGCCTGGAAGCCTGGCACATGGCACACATCATGGCTTATTTCCCTTTCATGGCCTCGGGTGTGAGCAGCCACATTGAACCCTGACAGAGCATGGCACAAAACAAATATCAACAATAAGTGCTGTTTACATTTAGAGAACCTGCCCGATCACTTACTTCCAAAATTATTGGTTTCCTTTACAATTTAATGAGAAAGATAACTTCAGACACTCAGTGAAAGCTAATAAATCAATGTAGAAAAACTATAAAACATCCTTCATATTACTTTTTGTAAACAAGAGTGAGATTTCTTTTCATTTGCAAGTATCATTATTTGCTCTGGCCTTCTGTCATACTTCCTACTGCTATTTTGCCATAATGTGATACATTCTATACATTACATAGTAAAAAATACAGTATCTCAAGCAACATGGGATTTAAAAAAAAGAAAAAGAAAGACATTATTCCAGATATTATTGTTATTGTAATTATTTCCTTCTTATTCATGCTACAATCACTACCATACATGCAATTACCACATTTGCTAAAGAGAAGAATTAACCTGCAAGGACATTTTTTTTTTCTCAAAATTTCTCATGATCCTTTAGCATCTGACCAAGAAAAACATTCTTTACCAAGCATGACAGACATTTGGTTTTTCAGGACTGTTTCAGTGCCACCCAGCCATCCTCCTCCATAGCTCCCTTCTCGGAATCTCCGCACATTCTCAATGTTGCGAAACATGACCAGCAGGATCCTCAGTACCAGTACCACCGTGTCAGGGTGCAAGTGGCTTTGCATGAACAGAAGGAGCCAGTCAAAGCCAAGAACCTTGGCAATGTCATCACAGGACCTATGCAACAAATAAAGGAACAGGAAAACGATGACATCAACATCCATTTTCATAAAAAAAAAAGAAGAATCTTACATCCTCTGTCTGTTCATACCAAAATTCATTAGTGTTTGTTCAGCAAATGTACAAAACTGAAATATTTACGTACATTTACCTATGACTACACCTATGTCCCCTCCTCCCCCCCCCCCCCTCTCCCACCTCCTCTTCTCCAGGCTTGAAAAGAATTTGTGAGTGCTGACATAGCTGAATAGCAGTTTTTCCATTTTACATCAGAAAATTGATATGCCCAACATAAATCTGAAAGAATCATCACACCTCAAGAGTTTGTTAGTGTATCTAGTAAAATGTTAAAGATTTATTCTATTTCTCTTTACTATTGAATTATTTATTTTCATGATGATGAATCAACCTCTTTTCCTCTTCCTACCCTTCCACCCTCCCTTCCACCCTCTTCCTCTCTCTCTCTCTCTCTTATGAAAGTGGAAGAGGGCATACCATTTAAATGAGATACAGGTCAAACTATTTAATCTGACATAAGAATGTTAAGTGTAAGAAATCATACCTTTGTATCATAATCTACTACTGTGAAAGAATAAAAAAGATAACTGTACTAGAACTCACGGCTGACTGACACCGCTAGAGTTGCCCTGCTGCCTGACCAACTTCAGGATGACATCCAGCAGGATATTGCGGGTCTGGATAGTATGGATAACCTGATTCACGATGCTCTCATCTGAGGGGGAATTGGAATAGATATCATGATATGCTGCAGACAGACATGGTAATGGCAGCTACATAACTAAATATAGAAAACTGCAGATTTGGCGATTATTCCATGGAAGCAGAGTTCCCAAATCATTAGAAGTTTTTGCTGGTTCCAGAATCACTTCAGCTTTTTTTATAACGTATTTTGTAAAGGATTTACATAGTAACATGAACAGAAAATATATAATTTCATGTCTTCACATTTCCCAATACCATGCAATGTGTGCTCAAATGGCCATAAATTACTAGACACCCAACAGATGAAAGCCACAAAAAGCAGTGTGAAACCAGAAAAACACTGACATACCATAGTGCCAATTATTTACACAGAATCATAAGATCACAGTCTATCTATTAGACCATTTTGGCAATGAAAAGTATGATGCAATTTATTGAAAAAACATGGTCTTGAATGGTTAGAACATGGGATCATAATCCTGGACAACCAATCAGTAATAATAACAATGCTGAAGTCAAAAGTAAAAATCAACCAAAACGTGGCTTGACAGAGTCACACAGAACCTGAATCAAGATAAGATGTCATCACCACTGGGCCAAAATTTAGTCACACAGAACCTGAATCAAGATAAGATGTCATCACCACTGTGCCAAAATTTAAAAATTGCTCCTTGACACCTTATTAATGGTGTCAAAGGAATGAAAAGGATTGAAAGAGTTCTCACACATATTACACCGAATAACTCTATCATAGGATATGTGTGTTTCAACACTTTTTCAAGTGAGTTCTAGGGCCAGCATGTCTGTAAAAGAAGCTATTTTCTTATTCTGAACTGTGAGAATTTGAGTCCAACATACTTGCTTCATCTCCAAGGCCCATCTCCATGGATGATCCTTGTTTCAAAGTCTTGGTGTTGATGTCCACGTTTTTCTCCTCATTGGAGGCCACAGGCAGGGTGGAGACCAGGAACTGGCCAAACCTGGACATTAGTAAATACGTTTGATTTGGATCACATACCTAGCCTTAGTATTCATTCATCCTTCTGCTTTGACAAAATCATTATGTTATATTCTGATTATTCCCAACAGTATTTTTTATCACAAAATATACAGTTAATGGAATGGTTTGTACAAAAATGTTTGCATCCAAAAGAATATAATGATAAATGGACAAAAGGGCCAAAATTAGTCACAATAATTGATTTGTGATGAGCTTACATGACACAAGTCTTGTTCATGTCCAAAGTCAAAAGAAAATATGAGCACATGAATTACTTACATCTCTATCACAAGTTCCTCAAGTTCAATTTTTTTTCCACCTTTGGTAACAAAGATGGACAATGTCCTTTCATCCTCACCTCATGCCACATTAGCAGATAAGGTGAAACAACTAAGTAAGACATGTTCATGAATAGACTGTCAAATGGACAGTTAGTCAGTCAGTCAATCAGTTATTCTACCTGAGTAAGCTGAGATGGTCCGGAGGTCCAGCCAATAGTTCACTGAGAACATTGGCCACTGACTGGACAGTCTGCAGGGGCAGCTTGGGGTCCTTCAGGATGTGCAGAAGTTTGGTGGTCAGGCCCATATTCCTCATGATCTGGTGGTTGGACTTCAGCTCACTGGAAAATGTATATCAGTTCATTGTAAAGAAGAATTTTGATGATTGTTACTCATGATGATGTAGTTGGATTTCACTTCACTGAAGAACATGCATTTACTTATTATCAGGAAGACTCTTGTTTAAAATTATTCAATCCCTGCTGGAGAAATACTGTTTGTCATCATTACAGAAATGTTACAGTGGTGTTGACATACATCCAGCAGGTCACTAAACCTGACTTCCTCCCCCCCCCCCCCCCTCCCCCCCTCAGTGTTTGCAGTCAGAGCGATGTTTTGAATACATGGTCAGGAACAAACCCCAGAAGGGAGGAGGTTTAAGTAAAAAAATAAATTGTTATGTCAAATACAGTCATAAGAAGCAATGTACACAGCAATGATTTATTTGCAAAGGACACAAAACGACTAACATTTGATTTCAGTTCTGCTACATAATCATGATTTTTCCATCTGCCATGCTCACAGAAGCAAACCATATCATGCTCACACAAGCAAAATGTTATCAAATCAGATAGGCTATAACATGCATAATAGTCATCCCAGATTTTGGAACTCAAACAATTCATATTGGTTTTTACTGATGGCATAGTATTATTGATATACATAACTATGCATCTCACATTCTTTTCCAAAAGACTGTAATAGTCCATGAAAACATCATACGTGATTACCTACAAGGTGAGATATTATTATAATTTCATAGAAAAATATGATGACACGGTAAACTACCTTGAGTCTGTAAGCAGTTCAAAGAAATGTTCATACAATGATCTCTGTAAGTCCCCCGGTGCTTCATGCCATATCTGGAGAAATAAACATAAAAATATGGTCTCAATCACACCGTAAGACAATGATGCCAGCAATATTTCTATACAATGCAGAAACATCAAGATGGTCTTTGACTTTGCTTTATTCCACTGAATATAAAAAAACTTTTAAACTTTGACATTGAGGGAAGATTTTAAAAAATGACAAAACGTGTGATTCGGATTATTTGCATCCCATTATTTCAGACTGAATATTAAATTGGTTTATCACGAAAGATCAATCTGACTGTTAAAATTTGTCATATTCAAGCATTCTCAACAGGTTTTTCTTATACTGCACTGTTATACAGATTTTCATCCCAGATTTCCATGCATATAGCACAGCACAATTTGAAAAAAGTATTATTTTATAATTAGACTCAGTCTGAACGACTAAACACAATTTTAAAACCAAGCTCAGATAAAATTTCTAAAAACTATGGAAACAATATTATTATTATTATTATTATTATTATTATTATTATTATTATTATTATTATGTCCGAACAGAGGGTTACTGACTTTTATCAGCAGTTGTTGCAAAGTCTCTTGATATTATGAAAGAAAAGGGCATTATTATTCTACCTTACCTCTGTGAGATTATGTTCTCGGGGCTCTGAAGAACAGTGAAATATACCATTAAATGATTCTATGTGTTTTGACACAGTTTCATCGATTAAGCTACAATACCATAGGACCGATGTAGAGTACCATACCTCCAGATCACAGAGCAGATCCTGGAATGCTGTCAGGTTAGGAATGATGGAGCTCTCCCTGCCACTGTCCAAAGTGCCCACCAGAGAGAATGTTAGGTGTAGTATGTGGCTGTTCAACAGATGTCTCTTCTTCTTGTACAGCATCGCCAGCAGCTAAGCAGAATAAATCATAATAATATATATATATCCTATTCCGTTAGCAGGGTATCATAATCCTTACCTGTACCTGTCTCTCTGTCCCCTGAGCCTCAATTATCCCATCAAAAAGATCAGATGGAACAGTCACTATCATCCAAAGCAATGCTTTGAATCAATAATTTCAACAAACAAATAATATAGAAGTCTTTAGAAATAAAATTTCAGTTTTCTCACATCATTCTTCTCCTTAAGTCTTCATATGTTTATAAATAAAATGCAACTCACTGGTCAATAACTTGTTGCATTATCCGTAAATGTCAATTTAAATGTACCTAAACTAGCACTGTTTTATATAAAGTATACTTCCTATCTTATTTATTGTATTACTTCATTTATTGTATTTCTCAACCATAGACTAAAAATTTCAAAGAAAACTGCTGCTACTTAAACAAATAATGCACACATCTCCAAGCACAATAGCTGGAAGTCTATGATGCTACATACAGAGCTTCTGACAAATTCTGTTTAAGCTTACCACAACAGTTGCTGGGATAGGATTTCTCTACCTTATATCTGTGAATTTTATCCATGTTCTATCTGAAGAAGTTGTCACAAAACCCCACTAATCCTTAAGAGTTGCTGATGCTGAACTATCCAACCTGATATCCATGGATTCTATCCATGTCCCATTTGGATGAGTTGTTACTCCTGACCACACAGACAAGGGCTTTAACAGCTGCATACAGACTCTCCACATCTGTTGCCATGGCAATCAAGCCCAGCAAGGCTGAGGTACCTCCCACATTCTCCAACATGCGAGCCACAGGACGTGGACAGAAGGTGCGAACACCTGTGAAAAACAGATTATCGGTTTTGTTTGTTTGTTGCTTTTTTTTAGTCTTAAAGTCTTTTCAATATCATACATATCACCCTTTGACCCTCAACAGAACACCAGCTTTTCATAAACAATCTCTAAGCTCTTCCATTCAATTTGGCACTTAATCTGTTGTGCCCTCTCTACTTCAGTTTGAACCTCATGCCTCCAAACTGAATGTTTTTCAGTTCATTCAAGAAAAACTTCCCTATCCATAAAACCACTGGATCTTAAAACCACTGAATATGTTATGATTTGATTTTCAGATTAACTGAATGGCTGGGATTATTGACAAGCAGTTTGGTATTATTTATAGGGTAGAACTGACCTAGATATCCCATCAGTACAGCACCCAGGCTTCTGGCAGGCCCTGCCAGGTGGGCAGCAGAGTTATGGAGGATTCGGATTGGTGTGGCATTCTCATGGGCAGACATTGCCAGCTGAGAAAATTAGGAAAAAAAATATATATATATTAATAACATAAAATAAAAGCATTAAAATTAAATTAAATTTGCCATTTCACAGGTATGCCCACAGACGTATAAAAAAGTAAATTAAGCATACATGAATCACTTTCAAGTTTGCTAATGAAACATATCAACAAAATGCCTGACATTACCAAGCCCATTCATGTTTCTATTGATATGTTCATCAACTGGAATCATTTAAAAAAAAAAAAAAGATTCAGTTTTATATTTATGTCAGCACTTTGTCACCTGTGTTCTATCCACTACACTGGCTCATTTGGAATCTGAAAGAGCACACACTGTTCTTGCTACAGCTGAAATATGTTGTCAGAGGTGAGTTACTCCTCATAACCACTGTAAAGTTTTTGTTATGTGCATGTGGTACTGTCCATTACCAACATGGTGACAGGCTTACTGAAAACACTCAGGATCGTTAGCCAACATGTTCAAAATTCATCATGCACTCTTATGTGACTATGACCTTCATCCACGCTGTCTACTTGATGTTGATTTTTTCTCGAGTTTTGCACTGCCCACATTCTAACGAAATATTACCAAAGCTGTTTTAATACTATCACTAGCGTTCTACCTGCTTAGCTTTGGATTCGCATCCACCTTGTTGTAGATTTTCCTCATTAAGGGAATAATCATGTTTTCTGGTATGGTACCATTTACAAAGCTGGTCTATAATTATTAATCAATAACTATCATGGATGCTTACAGGTTTACTATTCCATTATTTGTTGATTTTCTGATTTTGCCATTGGTTATGTCTTTGGAGAATATTGTTCTGTATAGCAAATATCAAAGCTATTCCATAATTACTACAACACTAATACAAAACTATTTTATATGGCAATAACAAAACTATTGACACCTGATTCTTAGCTAAGGATATGCCATCTTCTTGTCAATTTTCTTCATTTTGGTGATAACCATGGCCTCTAGTACAATTAACACAGCTGCTCTTACACTATCACTGATACCTGCTTACTTATCTATAGACTGCTGTCCAGCTTGTCATAGCACAAACTTCCTGATCTTGGCAATGGCTATATCTTCTGTTGCAATATAAATGACATGGTTCACTCAAAAACTACCACTGACACATATTTGCTTCTAAAACTACCATAATGCCTACCTGTTTAGCTATGGACTTGCTGTCCACTTTGTTGTAGATTTTCCTGATCTTGGCAATGGTGAGCTGGGACATGGCATGAGCAAACACTCCAAACATCACCTTCTCCTCAGTGATGTAAGCACCAGTCACCTCACCCTCAGCTGTAACAACAAATACTCATCATTCAAAACTGAGACACTGAAACATAATACCTTGCCAGGGTGTCAAATTACCATGACATTACCATTGTACAACCTGCAACGGGTCAACATTATTTGTTTGGAAGACTAAACATGGAAATTCTCCTGGAACATCCTATCAATATATAAATATATTACATTTATTATTCACATTCAAAGCACATACAAATAGATGGACAGGATCTGAGAGCATAAGATTTGGAAAGGCTGGCTGGACAAATTTTGCCAATATGGATCAAGACAGGGACTACTGTGACTCTTGAATTTCCAAATATTCACATGTGTTTTGATTGTGCTGTCCACACACAGTGCCCTTCTCCTTAATTATTCTCATACATGTCATTCTTGCAAACATTTTCTCTCTGCATTTTAATCCAAGGTCAATTCCATGTCGTTTTCATTCCATTTAAGAAATTGTCATTTCTATATACCACTGTCCAAGAAGAAAAAAATTAAATGAGATAGAAACAAGTTATGTTTAAAAAAACGTGATATGATCCCTTCTGATCTATACTTTATAATCCCCCTGAGGAAAAAAAAATGGTATCAGAACTTTTTCTGGGAAGAAAAAATGGTTCAAATGAGATAGGAAATCAGAAATAATTCTCACAACTCCACTCGGTTAAAAGCAATATGAGGTGCGACACGATGAAATCAGGCTCTCATCAAATTTTGAGCATATGGAGTTATTGGTATCACTGTGAAGATTATTCATTTCCCTTTCTGTGTGTGAAGAAATTTTTGTTCTACCTTACATAGAAATCGGGATATTTTCAATTAATGACAATGGGGAAGACCTGTTGCTGAAGCTGAATTTAGTGAGAAAATGGCTGATCACTTTTGTTAATCCTTATTAATCCCTATTAAGCCATGCCACTAAATTACAATTTTCTAGCTTTTGCCCAATCTATTTCAGCAAATTTAACTCTGAAATGCATTTTTATATTGACATAAAAGGGTTCTGTAAAGAAAAAAAATTGTGTTCAAAATTCATTCACTGGAGAAAAACATGTGATTTCTCCGGTCACCTGAGATTGACGAACGCCTGATTTCATCGTGTCGCATCTCTTATAATGTAGAATCAATTTACCGCTGGCAACATTCCAGCCATGACATACTTGCTATCTTCATAACTGCATTGAGAACTGCACTGGAACAAATCCACTATCTAAATGTTTCCCTCACCTGTCAGGGGGGCCTGCAAACTTCCCACATAGGTGGGGCCCAGCTCATACAGGAATTTGACAATATTTGGTGATACAATGTCCTCCAGCATGATGGAGGGGCCCTGTCTCCACAGCAGTCGGGACTGGCGTCTCAGCTGGGGCGGAGTGCCGATGTAAGCAAAGACAGAGGTGAAGGCTGTGGGGCTGGCCGTGCCTCCACCCCCCAGGTTGGGAGAGATGTAGTGTAGCTGGAAGTTTGCGGGGAGATAATTGATAAAAGTATTACCAGCCCACTATATATATATATACATTGTACTCTTAACCACATATACTATCAATGCAAGTGTAATTCATTTTAATATGTAACAATATCCATTTCTATGTTACTAACTTGTCCAAATGTTCTACGTTTCATTTACCGTGGTATCCATATCTGTAAAGTTCAACTGCAATTTTGGCCTGTCAACAGCATCTCCATATAGTCCTGTTTCTCATAAACAAAAGCACATAGCAGAAGGATGGCATACACATTGATATATGTCCACAGTAAATCCTCCCCAAGCAGTACCTCTGTAGAATCTAGTATTAGTTAGTCATCAACAAATATGCACACAACCAAACCTTCTGCTGGGGCATCATTTCTCCATCCACAAAGAGACTGATGTTGCTGTTCTTCATGATTCCAGCACGGTGCAGTACCAGTACCAGATGGTGCCACTGTCCCTCCTGTGTCAGCTCTGGGCACCAGAATCTCACTGTGTTGTCATTCAAAGGAGGTTCTTGTTCAATCTCACATCCATTCCCTGGACAAAGAAATCATTTCGCCATCAGTTTTACAATCTGTTAACTCCAGCTAAATCTGCACAAGATAGTCATCTAACAATGATCATTGCACCATTGAACACATCCATTTTGACAATGACATGCCTTTCGGATAATTAGGCAGCTAGAAAACAATTATGGAGAGCGTTTATATAGCACATACTCTTCCAGAGTAGACTCTCAAGTGCTTTACAATATCTATTATTACCTCAGCAGACCCTAATGAGACGCTCATGTACGTTCTAATCTCAGTTTCTAGGGGAGGCATACAAGCTGACTGTCTGTTGGGCAATCAAAGCCTTATCACTCTAAAAATATCATTCTTTGTCTCTAGTTGGCTGCCCATTTTAACTTGGGTTGAGACAGAAATGTGTTTAAATTGACTCTCTGCAACAAAATGTCCACACCCAATTTTTGAATGAGACTGTCTCCTACCTGCATTGGGCATATAGTTCTCTTGTGTGGTGACAATAAGAGCCCTGTCCTTGGACATGATGGAGACATTGAGACAGATCAGATTCTCGTCCCTCCCTTGCAGGTTGCGCACCACCGTCAACAGTCGAACTGGGTGTGCATCAGCCCCAAAATTGCTGAACTTGTCCACACAAAACCAGGTTGAATAGGTCAGGCCTGACTGAGGGGGAAACACTCTCTCACCTGGCAAGGGAAAATAAAATTAAAAGTTTTCATTTCACTGACATTCATACCATTCATAGCATAAGTTGGTATATTTTCAACATTGACCTAAATAAAATAAAAGCCTCAAATAATACAAATAATCAAATAAAAACTAATAAATTTCATTTACATAGAACATTTTCCTTATAAAAACCTTGCAGTAATTGTTTCCAGAGACAAAGTAATTTGGCTCTCTACATATGTATATATACATATATATATATATATATATATATATATGATCATATTATCATTTGTACATTGGAAGTGCAAATGATACTAAGTTATCTGACACAAGTTTTGAGAATACTGAATTTTTTTATTATTTCCAGTGCTTTGGTTTACCACACTCTGAACATGTCCCTATTTGAATTTAGTTCATCTTTCTGGAACAACAAAGAAACAGACAGCAGAAGGCTAATTTACAAATATGTCAGGGTGTGTAAAATAAGAAAAGTAGACAAAACAGATGTGCAATGTATATTTCAAGTTCTTATTTATTTTTTTATATATTTTTTGAGATCCAAATTGTTCACCTGTGCCGATGCCTCCAATGACCACAGGTTCTGAAGTGCCGACAACCCCTCCTACCACAGAGGGAGTAGGTGGGCCTTGTGGGGCAATACTGGGCAGGTAGAGGCAAGAGAACCCCTCGGCACTCATATCGAACTCCACAAAGGCTGGTGTCACTGTGGATCCATGCATGCGGCTGTCTCGTGGAGTTGTCATCGACACTAAACACTTGACACGAGTTAGGGGTACTGTACCTCCTGTTGGATGTAGAATTTCTCACAGTTTACATATACATCTATTATGACACAATTTTCCATGTCTAAAATTGTAATTATGTATCACCAATTAATGATGGACTCACACAAAAATAAGTGTCTGGACACACTGTGAATGATGAAAAAAATGCAGTTATCATAGGGCATTGTAGACCTGATTATCAATAATTAAAGCCCACAAACTCCACAATATTCTCTCACTTGGTAAGACAATTCTTCCAATTTGAAACTCCTAGGCATCAAAACCCCATAATGATGTTACTAATTCCCTCTGTACACCTTATTCTAAGTTCACCAACCGCTTACTTGTTCCCAGATTAACATTAAGCAAACATATAATTATAGCCATTAGTTGACACATTTTATACGCTTATGATTTTACTATATTTCATTTGAAAAAAACAGCTTGACTACATATTAACAACTCCAGTTTAAAATCACATTGAAAAATATGAGAGAAACTGACTAGGTCTCCAAAGTAGGTGAAAGAAAACATATAAGCATAATCTATTTTTGGCATGGAATGAAGGCATGGTGCCTTTTGGAACAAACAGCCTTAATTTAGTCTACGAAATCTTCAGACTAAAGTTAAATCATCACCTGCAGAGTTAAGTTTTTTCTCTGTCTCCATTGTGGCAGATTTCTCCTCCATGCCCAGTGAAGAGCTCATGCCCTCAGGATCTGTGATGGCCACTGAAAGGTCATCCATGTACTCCTCTTCTACTGACCGACAACTCAATGGGGATCCCAGTCGCAAAAAGTCCCTGCAATCCAAAATTTGAATCTATGAAGATACAGATCATGAGAAGAAAATGGTACAGGGTAGGGTACAGTAAGAGCCAGCAAATATCACTTACAGGCACAAGTGAAGAGAAAATGAGGGCGCCTTAGAAAGACTTGGAAGCAGAGGCTGACCACAGAACTCAAAGCCACAACTGGACATGGAAGGCTCCAATGAAGATTTTCAGAGATCAAAGAAAGTGGGGTACTTAGGCTGAGGTGCTATGCTCCACAAGAAGTGAAGGGGAGAAACATATCGCTGGTGGAGTGATGAAACCTCGTAACCCACAAATTTTTTGCAAAACATTTTTTTGGCTTAATGTCTTCTCCCAGGTCTTCTTCACACTGTGTCAAAAGCAGGAAATAAAATTCGCAATGGAAATTATAAAAAATACTTAATAAAAAAACTTCGTATGTTTGCCACCATGATATCTTGACATGATGAAACCTCTCAACCCTCACCTGGTGCGCTGATCTGCTGTTGCGTGGTTTCATCATTCCCAGTTTAAGAGAGCATCATGCTGATACGAGGTTCTGGATAAGTCTTCTTATATGAATGGCTTAATTTGAAGTGCATATGATCGACATTGTTTGGTGTATTTTATATTCTAACGGAAAAAAAAAATTCAATGTTATTTATTTATTTATTCACTTGTTCTTCCATCCATCCATTTGTTCATTCATTTATTCATTCACTCATTTTTTTTCAGTCAGTTAGGCAGTCCAGATATGTTTGTAAGTGAACAAATGAGTTGTGCAAAGCTACAAGCTACTAATTACTAACATCTGAATTAAAGCGAAAGTCGCACATTCAAAATAGCAAGTGACAATGACTATTTGATCATCAACGGAGGGATCATCACTGCATTAAGATGACAGATGCACTCTCCAGATGACAATTTACAATGACCATATTGGTCATGTCACCAAAAGAGGTGGCGGAAGTACACACATCTCTTCAAACAACATAACATATCTCCCGAGTATCTACATGTGCTGTGGGCACTGTCCTCACTAGAGTGGTGTGAAGTGCGACATTCTAATTGCTTAGTCAGACGTGATCAAAGGTAGTGGCGGGCTTCATGATAACAATGTTTAGTTTTCCAAACCAGGGGCAAACTTCAAAGTCACTTAATTCGAGAGTAAGGCTAATAAATAACAGACAGCCATCTACCATCATTGTAGGGGGGTGGCCGTGGCTATGTGATTTGGCGTCTGCTCCACCGTGAAAACAAATCAAGTCAGTGAGATTATGAGTTCGACTCGTGGGTCCTCCAACTGGAGGATGGAAGGACACAAAGATCTAAAACCTGCATCTTTTTTTTCAGTGACTGAACGGTCCCCTGGCTTTTTCTGGATAGAGAAGTCCGATGTCTGGCATTCTCAAATAAGGATGAATATATTTCGGAGGTCCCATGTGTACGTCAGGCACAAATTAAAGAACCTTGACAGTTACAAATCGATGAAGAGTAGGCGGAGTGTTGCTGTCTGTGCAAAATTTCCACACTACAAATTTCTGCTCACAAAAACTCCCAGCAAAAACAGGCAGTCACCTTCTTAGGATTGAAAGGTATAAGAAGAACAACAATTATCATCACCGATGGCTGGGAAATCTATTCAAGAATATTGACCGATCAATTTTTCAGGTCTCCAGGAGAGTTTTATGACAAGGAGACCAAGACTACACTTACTTTACATTCCAATTCAAACTTCTTCAGCTCTTAAAGTGTCTGCAATAAAGCATTAATAGTGCATTCAGTGCATTTTATTATACATGTGTGTGTAAATGGGTGTATGTATATATGTTTGTGTGTGTGCACTTGTTGTTATTTTGCAGTTTGTAGGAGTTTTACACCACTTGCAACTCAAAGTCATAAACGTAGTACCACTATAATAATATAGACATATTAAAAGGGTATGCCACAAATGAATATTAGTAAGTTCGTTTTTAATTTTTGCCTGAACGGCGGTCTGACAGGCCTATCCTTATGGGCATAACTCAAGTTTTCCACACCTTTTCGAGAAGACTGGATCTTACCTACTGTCCCCTAAGATCGAGGGCTGTGGGAAAATTCTCCATGGAGAAGGGCAGAAATAATGGCATGTAAGCACAGTATCAGTACTCAGTACCTTTGTAATGAAGGTTACGTTACATTCTGTAATACATCTTTCAACCTCCTAGTGGAGATTATCTTGAGGGTTTTTGTTTAAAACAAACAAACAAACAAAGAAACAAACAAACAGAAAACAAACCATATAATGAAAGACTAG
Source organism: Peronia peronii (assembly GCA_039654565.1). Lineage (NCBI taxonomy): Eukaryota > Metazoa > Mollusca > Gastropoda > Systellommatophora > Onchidiidae > Peronia > Peronia peronii. Next base: position 97 of record JBCEWB011004596.1, on the reverse strand, counting down.
CACATTTCAGCTACGAAGTCCCCTGTGTGTGTGTGTGTGTGTGTGTGTGTGTGTGTGTGTGTGTGTGTGTGTGTGTGTGTGTGTGTGTGTGTGTGTG
>JBCEWB011004485.1:0-15044 GCA_039654565.1 Peronia peronii | reverse complement strand
GGGGGGGAGACGGGAGGGAGCGAGAGAAGGCTGAGCAAGAAGAACAGAAACCGTGAGAGAGGGAGGGGGGGGGGGAGAGACATAGACGGAAAGCGAGAGGAGCAGAGAAAGTGGAGAAAAATAAGAGATGGGGAAAGAGTGAAAGATAGAAAGACAAAGAGAGAATAACTCAATGGAACGTAATGAGATAATGCCAATTTCATTGATCCGTATAGAGACCTATAGACCACTTTTTTTTTGCTGTATATTATTCTGACTCGGCCAGTTATTGTCCAGGAATGATAATTATTCTCACACATCTGCGTTTCAATATTAACAAACCTACTGTTAAAGCTTGCTTCTTGTATCTTATTTTAGGCAATGCAAGTAAATGTTATCCCACGTCAAATATAGATCATTAAGGCGCAGTGTTGATAACGTTGTTGTTTAAGATTCAAAACCATAGCAAAAATATCCAATGAAGTCAGGAAATTAGCACGAAGCTCACATTCTGAAAACTGACTTCAAGCTTTCAACTTTGTTTTGTGGATATATTTATTTTACGGCCTTTTATGTGAACCATTAGTTTTCGAAATAGATCGGTGATAGTATTCCCGCGCCCGAAATATCAAACCGCAATCAATTGATTTTTTTTTTTTTTGAAGTGCCCTTCGTGGCGCATTTTCTTCCCTTCTCTCCTCTCCTTAACTACACATATTATTTTGATGTTTCGTACCAAACAGAAGTGGTGACAGTGAGTGAGGAAGCAAAATAAGACAATATCACAGTATTAATGACGAAACCAACCGATCGGCCGATCGAGCAACCGACTGACCGACCCACCGATCGACCGAACAAACAACCAAACAACTAAACAACCTGACAACCCACCAGTCAATCGATCAGTCGATCGATCGATAATCAATCAGTTGAGTAATCAGTCGATGAGTCAATGAGTCATTGTTTTCATCGAATAAAGCGAAAATATTTCAAGTCTATCGTGTCATTATTACATTGCCTGTCGTTGGGTGGTCCTATGACGTGGCCTGTTTTTATCCCTTGGTCGTTTCTTTGTTCCAGTTTATACCATATGATTCTGAAATCTGGAAACACTGCCATTATCAGATCTTCTTACTGAGACCCCATTCCACAAGTCTTGTGTCTATGAAACCCTACACTTTGTACAAACAAGCATTACTGAGAGCTCCCGTTCCTTAGAGATTTGGCGGATAAAGCTGGGATGAATTATATAGCACTATGGTATAAGATAATGGCACTTGTTGAACGGGTTCAAGAATGTGAATGCACTGTCACCTTTCGATTAGGAGAAAATGGTAAATAAATACGCTTAGAGAGAATTGTGTCAGTTTATGGACTCGTTTTTGTTAACACAAGCATGGAAGTCGTGTCAAAGGAGATAAAAATTGTCTTGTTGATTATCTTATCGGGTGTCATTCTCGAGTTGATCGTAAAACTTCTTGTTTGAACTTCAGGAAAGAGAAAGAGAAAGAAAGAGAGAGAGAGAGAGAGAGAGACAGAGACAGAGAGAGAGACAGAGAGAGAGAAAGAAAGAGAAAGAGAAAGAGAGAGAGAGAGAAAAGAAATGAAAACAAATACAGACACTTCAGGCTTGTGACAACTTCTGTCAAGTAGGGCGAGAATCATATTTTCTTTATATTTATATAAATATAAAGCTGAGAGACCTAATGCTTATTTATTTCGGAATAGAAGATACAATCCAGTCCAACTGCGAAATCTAATACAAAAGCGCGTTGAGAATTGAAATGAACAAAGAAGTTTACCATAGAGTCAGAGATGATTCAAAATAGGACTAATGCCAGTGCGTTTCGCAGAAAAATGGGATACTATAAAATAGATAGCGCTGCTATTACTAATGCGCCATACAGTGTGTTATAGCGTTTTGTACCACAGAACGGGTGGGGAAAAAATAACTACAAAAACTGGACAAGACAAAAAGAAATATAATCTTTATTTAAAATGAAAAGAATCGCCGTATTAAAGACAGAGATCAAAATTAAAACGTTGCCCTATACCCGCCTCTATATCAAGGTTCAATGCTACCAGTGATGATTAGGTCGACCTTCAATACTGTCACATACTTTGATTGTGAATGCGTGGTAGCTGTGACGTTGTAAGTGGTATTCAGGCGGTGAATGCGGACGAGACGCACACAAGAACGGAGAAATACGAACAGGTATCCTCGACGTCGAAATGATGCAGAATTTATTGTAGGTACTTGGTAACAATACAAACTTCAGGGCAGCTGTCTAACTCCGATGCATACGGCACTCACTGCATTGCACTTTCTCTCTTTGCACTTTCTCTCTCTTCCTATTCGTATTCGTATGGAGTTCGGTCCCTTTCGGCGTGTCCCGGAGGGGCGGTGCCATATCCTCTCCGGCTGAGCCCTTATATAGACACCAGCCCGTCTTGAACTCTCTGGAACCTGCAAGCTCTCAGTACTACTATAAAACCGTGACGTAGTGCGTATCTCGAATTCCCTCGAACATACAAGTCCTCACCACCAATTATCGCCACACGCAAAACCGTGACGTAGTGCGCACACACATGACATACTACACAAACAAGATCTGACGAAAAGCCATCCCGTACAGAATGTTTAGAGAGTATCTCAGACACGTTCGGTGACCCAGTATTTCCACGGGCCAGCATACGCACGCTCACAATACACATTTACATTAGTCCAGTATATACAATTACGATCCGCTAAACAACTCTCACAACACACACTCGCGTGTACCCAACATGTATAATCATGATTCGTTACAAATACAATCAGACATATTGCGAAAAAAAAAAAAAAGATGGGGCGAATTGTGTACTAAAGAAGTACATGTAAGGTGAACGAGCTTTTACCATCAGCGATACGCTCTTCAGCTGCAGCACTGTTTCTTGAGATTTCCATGGTGTAATTCTTCATAAGATAGTCGTATGCTGCCTGCTAATTTGTGTGTGCGCGCGTGTGTGTGCGTGTGTGAGTGCGCAATCGTGCGCGCGTGTGTGAATTTAAGTGTATGTTGTGATGTTTGTTTGAGTATAATTATATTGCTCAGTATTGTCATATTCGCAACAGACGTAAACAGAATTCCCTCACGACAGAGAATAGAGATTATTTTAGCGTATCTTTTTATCTTGTCGTGCTCTATTACTCGTACTATTATTTCTTTGCAGTTTTCTTCCAAATCGTAATGTGCTAAACTAATTCCCCAGTGTATGATTGTTTCGGTTTGATTACTGGACAGTCTATAATAATTACTTCAGATGCCATTTAAATCACTTTTCTGTTGTGGTAGTCACAGTGTCAGTTATGTCTTAATTTTGAAGGACACTGAAATTTTAGGATGTGATTGTAGAATAAACGGGCTATTTAGCCAGTTTGTAACTGACAGTTGAACCATTAGCCGCTCTCTTTTGTAGTAGCAGGGACCCATGATTAGAAACACAGAAGCAAGTAAAAATAGCGTCCGGTCGATCAGCTTCCTTCCGTCTCCTAAACAATTTTTAAAACGTAAAATAAAATGAAATAAAATATACTGTATTTGGTCATCTGCCCAGTGTCCTAGTGACTCACACAAGCATTCTCATAATCAGACAGAATCGCTGACGGGTGGGGCGGTGTCGTGTGTCGGCGCCCAGGTATGACCGACAGTAGTTCTGCGATCTGGTTCCAGGCCATTGAGTTCAGAGACTTACTATCGGGTTGACCTAGTTTGGAACCTCAGACTAGCCGTGGATGTCGCCCACCTGCCCGACCGTCGATTGCCAATCGTGGTGCCAATGAAATTCCAGTCTCATCGACCATTTTACTTCAGATTGCTGCAGTAGGCCTGCTTCCCGTGATTAGGCTTAACACAGTGGTCTGCTTTCTGGTGTAGCATTGAATTTGAAAATTGCTTTGTTTGGTTTGTATCGACATACTATCCTGTGTTAAAAATAGTCTCATTATGTCCATATCAGTTGGCTTCAGTTTTGACAATATCCGTATAATAGGTTTCGACTTTTTACTAAAAACAACAAAACCAGATCTACATAAAGTTGGCCAGATGTTTTGGTTTCAGAAAAAAAATAAAAAAAATTTAAAAATTCGTTACACTGTCTTCTAGGAAGCCACAACCTCTAGCCTATGAAAATAGCATTGTTTTGATCAGAACTTTTAACATAGACAATACATTTATCGGCGTTGTTCAAGCGGCCGAGGGTTACATGTCGTATTATTCAGCTTAAGGCTTCTATTATGGCATAATGCTTTTGTTTGCCAATCGACTTTGGCAATAAACTAGCGTTGATACATTTACTTTAGAACAGTTTCACCCAGTGTCGCACGCAAACATGACGTCAAATTCGTCTCCTCGTTATAGAAAGACAGTGACCTTCTTTTCAGGAGTAAATTAATGTGACTTGGAAATGGCAGAAAGCTTTGATAAAATCTGGTCGAAAAACTAGTTAATGTAATGAGGTGTTTACAAATTGAACAAGGAAAGTAATGATAATCAAGCCATGCCATCCTCTGTATAGAGTAGGCCTGTTCTTTTCTGTCTTTTATGATGATAAATACTTTTTTTTTTGTCCGATTGACCCGATTGTGATCGTGATTAGGATGATTAGATAAACTACACAAATACGCAACTTTCCTTCAACTTTAACGAGCTAAATGAACTATTGATATACTCATCTCCTAAGCGGTATTTCGCTGAGATAACCACCTGCACACACACACACACACACACAAACGTACTGTACGCATCTCCACTATCCCCTTATTTTTCTTTTTCCCAGTTAGCTGGTTAAAGAACAACAAAAAGACGAAAGAAAACGACTAGTCCATCCGTCTTTCTCTTTATCCGTGTCTCCGAACTTTAACTGGCTAAATAAACGTTACAAATGCCGGCTTATCTGTTCCATTACCCTTCTCTCTCCCTCCTTTATCTCGCTGCCTCTTCTTCCCGTTTCTATGTTTACAATGCCCTGAATGGACTGCAGTTTTATGTGGGCATATAATGACCTTCTTTAAAGTATCAGAGAGTGATTATAACAGAAAGAAACTGCTTTTTTCCATTCCGCATTATTCCATGGTCGGTATGCTAGCTGTAAGAATCGATCGGATTGAAATTGATAGATCTCATATTGAGGAACTCATGAGCTTGGCGTGACCTAAAACATGCGATCCTCGAATATCATTTGGAATTATCGTATCCTCATGAGGCAGGCTGAAACTGGAAAAGGATCTGTAGGCTCAGGTACTACAAAAAATGAAGGCACCCATTTAGCTTTGGCAGACCGATAGGCCTGTTATAGGAAGAAGAAATGGCTTGCGATATTGGATTGATGGCCGGTGGAAGAATGCAGTTGTCTACATGTCAGACCTAGGCTTAGTCAGTAGGCTAGGCTATGTATTTCTGTTTTTGCATTCAGTGAAAGAAAAAAAAAAGTTGATTGAGAAGCGCTACCCATATCGACATATAATCAGTTGTCTCCGAGGCATACATGTGAGATGAAGGCAGATAAACTCTGTAGAACTGTCGATCTGTTTTTGTCAGTTTCAAGGCATCATGGAACAAATTAGCCCGTGCCTTCGGCAAGTTTTGAAACTATCTCATATTCACGAGGACGTGGTACATTTTTTGGTATTTAAGCGTTGTGAAGTCTCAAGGACCAGAAGTAAATGACAACTGTCACTATTGTCTAAGACTGCTGTCCACTGCAAGGAGAGGAATTTCATAATGGCACTACGCCAGTTTATCTTTTTGTTTTTTCAATTGTGCTCCATGAAATCTTTCCATGGCTAGCATTAGTCATTGTGTTATTATTCATTCATTATCCTACATTTGTTTTTAGTTGTGGTCCGTGCAATCTTTCCAAGATTATCAATGCATTATCTGTTCGGTGGTTTCCCCATAAAAATAACTAAAATATGCATGTAAATAGGTCTGACGTCAAGATTCATCAACTTAAAAACACGGAGAAAACATGAAAGAAGGAATTCCACTTTCGTCAAAAATTTAATCTGATTACCTGGTGTTGTTTGCATTTTCACTTCTCATTTCAATGAACAGCGGTTGAGACAAAATTGATCCGCACAGCGCAATGATATTGTCATGAACAAAGCGAACTGCTGTGTAATTGAAATTCAGACTCAACAAATAATAATTCATAAACGAAGCATAGGAGAAGGACAGTAATATAAGTAAAGAAAGACAGACAAACAGAGAGAAAGAAAGAGAGAAAGAAAGTAAGCAAACAAGAAAATAAGAAACAAAGAGACAAAGAAAAAAAAAAGAAAGAACAAGGTATTAGTTACGATTTTATTTGCTTAAGGAAGGTTGCTTGTCCATAGGTTGTAAGAGCCTATGAAAGCCTGCAGTTTTGCCCAGAGAAACACAATTACCTGTTTATCTAACTTCCTTTGAACCCATGCCCTATCTTTGATATCTCTTGCACTGGGGAGTTCTCTTTCTTTCTTTCTTTCATTCTTTCCTTCCTTCCTTCTTTCTCTCATTCTTTCTTTTTTTCTCTGTTTCATTCTTTTTATTACTTCCTTTCTTTCTCACTTCCTTTTTTTCTCATTTTCTTTCTTTCTTTTTTTCTTCTTTCTTTCTTATAAATGTAATATCACTTGGTTTAATGAATTTATTTTTAATTTTGTGTGTGTGTATGTTCATTTTTCTCATCAGTTTTCTTATTCATCACCATAACTGGCAATCACAGGTATTCCGTCTTTGCCTTCTCACCACGCCCATTGGACCAGTTGATCTGGAGTTCTTAATGCAATTGAAAATCGATACCCCCAGCTGATAGTTGCCATTTTTTAAATTTTTGTTCACAGCTGGCTTCACTTGTGGAAGATTTGATGCGAGAAATGAAGGAACTCAGGGATGCCCAAGCACAACTTTTGGATAAAATCAACGGAGTGAGTGATCATTTTCATGAGATTTCTATATCTAATAATGTCATAGTCAGTTTTATTAAGATTCACCATGAACAGACTATATTTAGATCAAAACATGAAAGATATAACAAAATTAATAAGAAAATAAACACATAGAAAGAACAGAAGATACCAGAGTCAGAAATCAATACAAACATATAGAAAGAATTGAAGATATCAGAATTAAAAATCAGTATAATTATAATTCAGTATATTAAAAAATCGTGCAGACAATAATCAAACTTTATTGAAACATATAAATGAAGAGAGCCATTATGTAGAATATATTTAATTTATGAAGACCATACATATCCTCACAACCATAAGAATGGTTTCAGGAAAGTAGGTTTTTCTGTAGATAAGATGGCTTAGTGAATGAAAATGTTTAGTATTTTCAAAATGTTAATGTTAAATCATTACTTAGATATTTAATGTAACTTCAAGGAGTGAAACTACAAATACACAATGGTATTCCTTTTGTCCCATTAACTATTGTAGATCAATTTGGATGACATCAACAAACGACTTGACGCTATGGATAAGTTATTTGTAAGTACTTGTTTTTGCTCTCTTTATTCTTTTAGAACTGACTTAGTTACAGTACATTTTTATTATTATTATGTCTGCTCTTTCGAAAGCCATATAGACATTGCTACTTTGCAGATAATATCATCACAAAACTTTGCAGGAATATTCAGTCAGTCTTGTGGCTTCCAGTCATAGATATTAAACCATCTCATTATCACTCGTTTTATGTTGATAATATGTAAAGCTGTTCTAGCCTAAGCCTCCATGTTAGTGTAGTCAACTCTATGAACTGCAGATGGCTACTTTGAATTGTTCTAATTACATGTATAGTGAACGATGTTGGATGAATGAAACAAATATGTGATTACTTTGTTTCAGAGATATGTGAAAAATGAATGTCAGTTGAGCATTATTTTTCACAGTCTGAGAATAAACTTAAGAGCAGAATCTGACTTAGATGAAGCTAAAATATTAAAGAGTAAATCACTTCATAATTTTTCTTTCACTGCATTTTCAGAAAGAAATGAATGACAAGTATGATGGACTTAACGACAAACTCGGAAACGTGCCCAGTATGGATGATCTTGATCAATATCTCTCACAATTTGTGACCTGGCCTGGACTTGAGGATGCTCTAAAAGGTATAAGACTGGACTTTGAGAACCTTCAACCAATCAAAGAGGAAAGAGTTGTCATTGAGATGGCCATGCAGACTGAAACTCCGGTAAGAATTTGAAAGTTCAAATAGATTAAGAAGATATGATCATCTTAGCTGGCTCATATTACTAATAGACCTCTGCTGCTAGATATACCTGTTTATATTTGTACAATTTAATTTCATCCAAAGTTTAACGCATTTATTGTCTGCTGAAAAAGTGGCAAGCTGTATGCATATATTTTGTGTATATTTTGCTTTTTTTTTTTGTTTGCTATGCCGAAGGACAAACTATTGTGTCAGAATATAGTTGGCACATGCTGCATAAGTAAATCCTATCACCGCTGTTAATCAGGGATATAATTTAGAAATGAATTTATGTGAATCCTGAGATCTCAGACAATTTCCCTCAAACAAGATAAAGGAGAACTGAGTTATTACATTAACCACTTCACTGCTAACAGTAGTATGGGATACGTCCAAAAAGTAGTCTCTCATGTGCTAAAAGACGTCCACCTACGTCCTGGCTCAGCTCACCATCAACCAGCAGCATTATCCCTCTGAGCCGATGTGCCAACCAGTGAGCGGTACTTCTCTTCTATATGCAGAATTTTTTGATTGAGGCTGCAAGGAGATGATTGACAGATGACAGCAATTGTTTATATAACAATTACTAACACTGAATAGCGGTTGACCCATCTCACTGCCTATGGGAAAGTAGAGGATGGGTGCCAGTTGGGTCACTCACAATGGGCATACCCGAGTGTGGGTGGGGGTTAGTAGTAGTTCAGACTGACTGTTTTCCTGCTCCTTAGCACAGGGCTGCAAAGTTGGTGTACTAGTGAAGTTGTTAAACATGTCTGAATTATTCCTTAAATCCTTGCTCTTCTTACAATTATCACATTGTAAGAAAATAAGAATACAAAGAAGTCGTACTAGAAACAATAGTCCTAGCTAGCTGTAGAGTTTCTACTATTGATACTTGTGGTCAGTCATCAGTTTGAACTATTTTGTAAATTGTTTTTTGAAAACATAGAAGAGAATAGAGACTATATAAGTTATGACACTGAGAATTCACATTTGTCTTCCTTCAGTTTTCAGTCAATCTTTTTTTAATAATTGTATCATTTTTTGTGTAAAATGCATATTGAGCATGGCCACCATATATATATACATTTTGTCATAAACTGATCTCTCCCAGATTAAACCAGGGAAAGCAAACAATCGTCTGCGCACAAGAGGAGTATGTTTATGCACTGTAACATGTTGACTGATGTAAATTTTAATGTCTTGACACCAAATATCAATTTTTTAAATAAAGTTTTTTTCTTGACACAGTTATGTTTGCTTTTTTTCAGTTTTGAGAGATCCATTGAGTGTTTGTTAAAAAGTGAATTACAGAATTTTACTAAAAGATATGTTATGGCAGTGCAAGTCTTTGAGGAAGTACACAAAAGAAGCCGACTAAAAAAATGCATAGCGAAAGAAAGCCAGCGTATATAAGGATATATATTTATAAGCATATATCTAGATATTTACCAGATGGAGGAGACATGCATGTTGATTATTGAGTCTGTGCATCCCATGTATTTTCAGTTTAGAATCCCTAAATGGCCTGTGTGTTTTGATGAAGTTCATTTACCTGCTCTTACCCTTACCCTTTGTGAATCATTTGGCAAACAATTTTGGTATTTTTCCTTATACAGTTAAAAGTGCTGCCAAGATACCGCTGTGATGAATAACATGCTCTTGCATTGCCAGGAACTGCTTGTCACAGATTCTCTTTATGTTGCTAATTATAGGAGACTCATTATAAAGGAAATAGTATAGAAAGCAAACTGGAATTATGTCTCAAGGAGGTTATCTGATTTAGTCATATTCACCTCACAACAGCTTCATAAATTTATTGCTACCTCATGGGTAACTTTCTTTATTGTTATTTTATCTGTCTTTTTCCAGAATCTTTAATCTGTGTAAATTTAGGCTGGAAATTGAATTAGTCAATTTTTTCCTCACCTAGACTAGTTTCAGGCTGAACACAGACCATTCCTTTTGTCACTTAAGTTTTATGATATAACTGATAGAAGAACTTGAACTGCTTTGCTGAAAACTTCAGTGCTTGCAGTCATAGCAGTGGAAGGATTTATATTCCTGATTATTGGATGGAGTAAAAGAACAATCATTAATGTCATTGAATTTCTCTTGACTAATTTCATTTTGCACAATTTTGTAGAGCATGATTGTTTTAGTACATATTATCTGTCTCGTATTGAAAGCTGTGAGAGTTTTGTTGGTGATGGTTTTATTTATCTTTAGAGGTGAAAACTGTTTCTTTCATGATTTGCTGTAAAACCCTGCTGTATTGTTAAGTTTGTCTTTGCCATTGGAATTAGAATCCCTGAAACAATACAGGTGCAGATCTTTTCTTATAATCACTGGAACTGATCTGTAGTACTTTGTTTTCTTTCTCTCCTTTTTTTTTTTTTTTTACTTTAGCAAACTGTGCAGAAAATTGTTCTTTTCTCCTTCATTTCTCTTACCTCTTTAGGCTTCAAAGATCTGAAATTGAGTGATTGAGAGAACTAAAAATTTTGCTGCATGCTTTTGTCTACAAAATGTTTTTTATGTGATCATTTATCCCTCAAAATATATTTATGTCTCTATATTTTTGTGAAACTATTTATCAGTTATACAACCTGCACATCTATGAAATCTATCCCAATGCAAAGTGTGATTTTTTAACACAACACTTATGTGAGATATTTATGGACACTGTCTCAAACAAGCTATTCCACTGCATTCCCCATTTCCTGAAGACATCAATAAATATTTACTGTTTCTTTGACACTGCTTCTGTTTTAGTTAATTAAAAAGTTCTGATTACAGCAATTGCTGTAAAGAAGAAAGCAGGAGAGAAGAAAGTCTTTTAATTCGTATTATAATTACATGATAATGATTCCATTGTATTTTATTCGTATCCATCTCTTCTGAACCTGGAAAATGGAAATCATAATTGCTAAAATTGTTCTTTAAGAGGAGCTCCCTGACATGAGTTTTGAGTGTTTATATTTCTGTGTTGACTCCACCTTAAGGAACCAAGAAGTCGACCGCCCTCAGCCCGAGCACCATCAAGACCAACATCGCGACCTACATCTGGACGTCCAGGATCACGGGCTTCATCTTCTGGCCCAAGTTCTGAACTGCTAGACCTGCTGGAACGATTGGGCAAACTGTCAGAAGCCCATGATGAGCTTAAACTCAGAGTGGATGAGCTGGAGGTGAGAATACACAAAGTTTAAGAAGGGATGGGACCTTGTCCATGCAAGTTTAATCATTGATTTGTATTCTGCTGATTGTTCAAAATACGATATAATCTACTGCTAAACAAAAATTATAATTATTTTGATAAAACAGGAACATACTAGTGATTTTCAGTTTTAATGCTTCATGGGCAATATTAGTAGCCTGCTTCACTTTATGTAGATGCAGATATTATGTGAAGAACTGTATTTTCCAGTTTGGTGATGAATAAATACAAAGATAGACTATTTTGAAGTTATTACTTTTAGCACACATAGTATATGCATATTATGTATGTTTTTTAGAAAAGCATCCTCTGTCATAGTTTTCAAATGTTTAATTTAATTTCTTTTGTTGTAGAAACTGCTGGAACTGAAGGCAAATAAAGGAGATCTTGAGGGTTTAGGTAAGGCAAATACTGTACTTTGTGTCTGGAAGAAAATATCTTAGCAAATTATAGTGAGAATACAATTTGTGCCGTAGACCATACAGTCAGTCATGCTGGGATTAAATTTCTTGTCATTCCTGTAGATGATGACTCAGTAATTTTGGATATCATTCTTTGCTGAGCTAATACTGAAAAGCCCTGCTTTTCAGTTGCCTTTGCTAACATCTATCACACAGTTGTGTGACATTTTTGTTTCTAATATTCATTAATTATTCATTTATGTGCCACATTCATTCTTAAGATATAGAGAATGATATATAGCCTATATAATGTGAAGCAGAAGTGAGAAATATTATGCTGTATTGCAGTATATGAAAAGAGAATAGACCAAACAAATAAACATTATTTTATAGTAAATAATATGTTCTGAATTTTTTTCATGCTTAAGGGACAGGTGTACCAGAGGATTTACTTTCAACCCTCAAGAATTTGCAAGAGGAACTGAAAATTGTGAAAGATGGTCAGCTGAAGGTAAGAAAAGCCCGGAATTTACTGGGTTTTTTTTTTCAGTGTAACTGTTTTCTTTATAAATTTATTATATGCTTCAATCAAATGGGCTTTTAATTTTTCAGGAAGGATTGCTATGATGACTGTTTAAATTTATTTAGATAGATACATGCATTCTACCAGTTTCAGCCATGCTTCTTCTAAGAGCAGACTTTTCTTTTCATTTGTTTTGTTAAGCTTTACACGTTTTGCCTTTTTAGGTAAAAGCTGTATTATTAGGAATTAGAGTAAATTAGTGATCATATGAGTAGTAGGACTTCTTAATAAATTCTTGTTTTACCAGTGGCTTTATGTGAGGTGTGATGAAGGCAGAGTAATCACTGCAGCAAAAGCATGAAATCAGCTACCCTATTGACACTTCTTATTCATTGGCAGTTTTCGAGATAAGACCAGTTTCTTTGATTATTTGCACAAAGAGCCATTTCTTTATTTATCAGTGTCTGTCTATAGATCTGTAATATATTTATACATTGGCATTTGTCAATGGACATTATATTTCACAAATCAGGAAAACCTCCAGGAACAGATAGGTCAGTTCTTCTGTTCTACCAGTTTGCTGCCAGTTTTATTTGACAGATATAGTCGATGATGGCAGAAGCCTGAAAAGACACATTACATGTCATTGGTGGCTGGTCTGTAATTGATTGTGCTGTCCGATGTTTTCATCCACTTTGTCACAAGAACAATTTTTAAACCTCACTTTTTGATTGTTTATGTTTCTGCTTTTTATTTTATGAGATCGGGTTTCAATTGAAGCTTATTACAATAAATGTTGTCATTGCTAGTATTTGCCACTATTTCCTATGCGCAGTGTTGTGTGAGACACATAGTTGATTTTGTTTTATTCTTTTATGAAGAACCAAGTAGTGGTTGTTTTAGAAGATCTGTGATACATTTGCTCACCTGTCATCAGCATTCTTGAGTTATCGTAGGAGTCTTTAGAATTACTATTGTTTCTGATTTTCACAGCTCATTGAGCCTTTTCAAGATTCACTCTCTGTAATCCTGTGTGTTATGGATGCATTCAAGAAAGTTACTTTCACATTTAAATATTGCATAGTGCAATTTGTTACATTGAGTTTTATTCACATTTCAGAATTGTCCAATAAAATTTGTCACATCTTCCAAAGCTTTTTATTCAAAGATAATGAAGTTGAATTTCACATTTTCAGGAAAATAATGTTTGTAAGTGGAATTGAAGATTTACCAACTAGATGGAAAAACAATATTTTAGTTCGCTTATGCTTGATCCTCAGAAGTGATTCAATATCCAGTAGTCACAAGTCACATTTTGAAGGTATTTTTAAGGTTCCGGGGGTTCTCAGAGTTTTCATTTGGAATTTCTCCCCTGGATGTGTACTGATTATGATTTATTTCTATTTTTTTTATTTTTTTAGATAATTGTATCTTTCTCATTCAGCTGTGTCATCCTGTTGTCTTAAGTTGTTTGATAAATTTTAAAGGGTAAATCAACCCATTGAAAAACATGATGATAAGGAGCATTTGACACAGAACATCCTCACGCTGGACATTATCATGAACTTCATTTATAGCATAGAAAACCTGTCTATAATTTTTTTGCATTGTTATCTATTTCAAATCAGTTTCTGTAATTTCAGTTAGGAAAATTGCATATGGTTTTATCAGAAAGTGTGCCATGGGTCTGGTAGGTCAGAATTATTCTCATGATATGAGCACATCTGGCATTAATGATTGAGAATGGCCTGTTAACCAGAGTGAATGAAATGAGGCAGTGCTATGAAAAGTTATGAATTTGTTGAATTTTCATTTTCTCATCAATAACTGATCATGCAAAACATGATATCATACAAAACAAATCACCCCGCTGTTTTACAATTTTGTCTCTAGTCTGGTTGGGTTTTTTGTTTAGTTAATCATGGTTTACAGATGCAACTTATTGGTTGGATTATAAGCAGTTTTTTATTTTAACGAGACATTTTAGTTTCTACGTCATTCATATTTTGTTCTCAATGTTTTTGATTTTTTTCATTCATTATCGACAAGACCTGTATAACACTGCCATGGGCTTTGCTTTATTACCAAAGTGTTGCTTGATGTTGATATTGTGGCTGTGGTGTTGTAGGATGAAGCTGCCATTCGCAGACTACAGGAAGCCATTCAGAAACTGCAAGCAGATATAGACAAACTGAGAGGATCTATGGAAACAGTAATCAGTGAAAATGCTCAGCGGGTGAAAGAGATACAGGTGACGTGTTTTCACACATTCACTGTGCAGTGTTATGTTTTGCACTTGAACTATGCCATGTTCATAATCATATCATTGTGCTCAATTGTGGATCAAGGAATTTCTGTGCTTGATATAATTAATTTGTGCAAGGTCATCAGTTTTTAAAAAATATTTTTTCTTTCATTCTTTGTCAGCTTATTGCTATTTTAAAGGCTGCTTAATATTTTTAGCAACTTTTTTTTTTCTTTCCTTTCTTTTTGCTATCGTGTGTCTTGCCCTGTAGGAATGATTGGCTGAGTTATTACGGGTATACTCTATGCTCATAATACATCCAGCTATTTTTAATTGAAATTTTCTGATCTGATCAATTTAATTACACTCTAACACAGTTAGTAAGAAAACGCTTAAAAAGAAACTTGCGTTATTAAGAAAGAATCTTTGGGAACGTTTT
>JBCEWB011004374.1:0-15046 GCA_039654565.1 Peronia peronii | reverse complement strand
ATGGCTTCTCTTCTGCATGTTTTTGTTGTTTTATTTTCATAGTTTGTATAGGAATAGAATCATGTTAACAGTTGATTTGTTGAGACAATTCCTCTTCATTGATACCAATTCTCCATCTTTAGAGAATTACCCTCTCTGAAATCCTACCCCATTTGCACGAAGAATACAATGTACAGTATAACTGTTACAGTGACCGTGGCCCTCCCCTGTTCGCTTTGGTGCAACTCATCTCTTAATAATCTTTCACTTCACACACACGCAATAGTGTCAGCCAGAAACGAGAGGACTGTTATAGTACTTCTTGTCCTCCCCCTTTTGCTGTGCTGCCTTTGATCTCTTACACCGACGCAGTCGTCTGGGCCTAAACTTAGCGCTCTCCCTCCCTCCCCTTCACACCAACACTCCATGCGCTGGTAGTACAAGCGAAGAGTAGACAAGGCAAGGCTAGCAATCCCAACCAACCACCCGCCACGCGGCACAAGTGGATCAGATAAAAACCTGATAAGCTGGTCGGGAAAATGTACCTGATAAGTAGATAGTGTACTGATAAGCAAATCAGGTATATGAACTGGATAAATTGGAAAATTTAATTATTTAAGTTTAACGTTGTAACTGGGTATCCAAAATAAGATCCAGATTTCCGCCCAGCACTACTGATCACAAAAAAATTTGATAAAATTATGACAATAAGAATAAAATATTCTCTTTACACCATAAAATTTTTTTGAATTTTTCATGATGTATTGTTCAAAAGAAGGAAATAAGATGACTTTTTTTCCTTTTTTCAGTGTTTGTTCAACACCCCTTTTGTCTGGCAAAAAGAAAGTAATAGGGCTGGGCATAACAATCTCCCATTAAACAGCAATTTTTAAAATCATTAAGTATTTCAGTTATGGCAATGGTTATGTTAAATTTTGTGGGTACAATATTTCTGAACTATGTGCACTACATGTCTGCATCAACATCAACAGTAAAACTGACACACTGAACATATTCATCAAGCAGCAGTAGCTTATTCACTACATTCATACAGCTGAGATCTAAACTTTCTATCATCTTCATACATGTTTAAAAGAAGTATATATGTGTGATGGTCCATATGTAATGGATTACAGAGAGAGTATCTCTTTGTGCTACGTGTCATTTTCACATTTATCAATAAACTTGAGTAAACAAATAAAGAAATAATGCATTATGCAGTTATTGGGTGGTGCTAACATTTTGTAATTACTTTATATTTTCAATTATCAATCTAAATGAGATTATAAGTGCTTTTGGTAAATGTGAGCTATAATGCATTATGCATTTAACATGCATTTCATAGATGCTTGGTATTTCACTCCTAGGATTAATGAGCAAAATGAGCAATCAGATTAAAACCCAAAAGCACATTACAATTATCCCCCATCACAATATGTCAAATTAAAAATGTTGGATTTTATAATGCATTAAGACTGGAGCAAGACAAATCATAAAACAGCCTTGAATATAATCTTGAAACAGGTAATGTCATACATTAGATTTATGGGTAAATCAGACTTGATGTGTGAATTATCATCAGGACTCGATCTCCACAAAAGCTGCCGGGAACATTCCTCTTTTGCCATCCAGCACACCCCACCTCCAGTTCTTCTGGATATCAGCAAAGTCCTCTACCTCGATTATATCCCCTTCCTGGAGAAATAAACCATCAGGGTTAGATTAGAAAACAAAACAGAAGTAACCACTGTGTGACAAGATGATTAATTTAAAGTACACATTTCAAGAATATTTGTCTTTGTTGTTCATGCCTGTTTTGCATGTAATATCTTTCACAATTATTATGTGCAATTCCTGGGCATTTTGATAAAACTGGTGAGTGTTGATTAACTGGAGCTGAATGTCCATATTACTACACAAAATGAGGATGTCACTGAACACAAACTGCAGTTGCCAAAATGGAACAGTGTCTCAAAATTCTGAGGACAACAATCCTAGCAGGCTGAAGATCTACATGAAAATGAAATTACAGAACTGAAAAAGCACAAGCTCTTCTTGACATCTGTGCTTTTAGGAAAAGACATGCGAATATAATATATCTTCTGTATAAAACTAGACAAGACAGGCTCAGATCATACAAAATGCTATGCAGCATAAAATGTTATAAAACTTTCCAGTTTGACAATCTCAGTATGGCTCACCTTTATGACCAGGTCATCTGCCATTTCTCCAGTGAAATCATGCAGCACACGCCCGTAAACTTTGGGAATTGGTTCTGAAATAGGAAGTAAAATAATAACAAGTTTTGGCTCATTGTAAAGCTAGCACATTTATTGATGAGTATTCATAGATTCTGACAGAATGTCATACAAATGGAACCATATCATACACTACAGGGAGTAACAATTGTAGTGAAACAGGATTTATGGCTGGTTCGTCATAACTCTGGCCAGAAAATATTTGATTACTTTTGGGCACAATCTTCCATTTTCATTGGTTAAATTGTTCATTTTCAATGTCAATCTTTCACAAACTGAAATATTACAAATCCACCTTCTCGTAAAATCCACATACGGAAGTGAAAAATACAGGACAAGAATTTGTATATATTGTTCTAAACTGGTATCTTTGCAAATCATTATATTTCAGTGGGACAGATTCTTTCTTAACATTCGATCCCATGAGATTGTTTCTTTTACACTGTGCAGCTGGAGTCATGTACAAAAACATTGTATGCTTGAAAAACTGCCACACTGTCTCTTATTTCTTGACATGTAATACATTTTCCCTGGTATCAACTGCAAATTTTGAAATTAGAAATAAAATGAAATATTCTTGTGATGTTTTTAACCACTTCATTGCTACACCAGTTCTGCACTGCTAAGCACTATCCCCAATCAGTCCCACCCACTAAGCACGAGCAACCAGCACCTGTCCTCTGATTTCCCATGGGCAAACAGAAGCATCTACTGTTATTCAATGATATTGACTGCTTCATAAGAAGTAGACTATAAGTTTTATTCAGACTCTCATCACTAGGTAATTTCACAATGAGCAACTTGCGGCAGCTATCAAAAGATTCTGCACATCGATATGAAACACTGATCAGTGGTTGAAACATTGGGTCATGGGGGAAGAATGGGTGATTGGTGGTGGGTTGACTATACTATGGACAGGTACATGTATGTTTCCCCATATATAAGAGACTGATTTTGGGACAGACCTTGTACTGTTAGTAGCAGTGAAGTGGTTAAACACACATACTCAAAAGTGTTAAAATGTCATCACATATCTTTAAAAGAGTATTATCTAAATAGACACAGACTGTTACAGGGTGCTCTGTTTCAAACTGAAAGCTCCTGTTATCTTATATCATAAGAGCTCATTTTCATTAAACTTCTTTTTATGTGCTTTAAAATGATATTATAGCTACATACAAATGATTGTCACATTTCACTGTACTCTGTTCAGGAACAACAAACCTGGGGAAGGTGGTGGACTGTTGACCTCCTCAGCCACAAAGCGCAGTGGCAACATCCCTGTCTTGTTCCCTAGCCTGCCCCTGGCCCAATCCTCTCCGATAAACTCCAGGATTTCTATTCGATCCCCAGTTCTGAACTCCAAGTCTCCTGGGGGTGGGTCTACATAGTCAAACATTCCTCGACAGTAGCCTAGGATATCCTGCAAATGAACAGGCAACCAACTTATCTCCTGGGTTTCCCAGTCACAAAGAAAACACAAGAAATTTCAAGCATTCTGTGTATAAAGCAATGGTGGCAAACTCTTGGCCAATTGACCAGTAAATACTTCCAGTCACTGATTTTCTGATCTCTAGTATTAACAGCAAACCACGTATATTGCTCTTTGTAAACATAAATGAAATTTGCAATAAGTTATAGAACTACAGGGGCCAACCTATTCAACAACATTCCCATATGGAAACTGTAGCATGCAAATGAATACACTGAAAGTTTTGAAGGGGCTTAGACTTTGAACAACTTTGGGGCACGAGAGAAGAAGACAGAACACTAAAATTTACCTCCTAGACTATCCACATGAAAATGATTCTTCTATAAACAGCTTCACTTTAGTGCTTGACTTTTAAAAACACAATCACTGCAGTTGTCATTGTAAAAGCAGAAATATAATGGCCAACACACCTCTCTTGAATCTAGGAAACGTTCAGGTTTTTTCTCAATATCCTCAGCTCTCCTATCCTCTTCTGCTTTCGCTAGTGCTTTCTCCTTGTCATCTATCCTAGTGGAGCCCTTGCCTGGCTTGTCACTGCCTGAAGCCTTGTTGGGCTTGTATGGGGGCAAATCTGCTGGTATCTCTGACACAAAGGATGCTGGGAATGAGCCTTGCTGACCTTTGCACTCACCATACAGCCAATCAGCATTCACTTGATTCAAAATAAGAATGCTGTCCCCTGCCTGTGATTAATAAACAAAAGATGATTTATAAGTAACAGGCAATACAACACACAAAAGAGAACTACCGAGATAGCTATCCACAGATGACTGAAACCACAGATCACTGGAGGGTGTATCAAAACATTGCACACAAAAACATTTTTTTTTAAAAATATGCTTATAAGCATTCTTATGCTGAAGGGACAATAACCAAGTCTTTCAAGGAAATGGAATAATGTTATAAAATGTATAGACCTACAATGTGAATGTGTACTTCAATTTCAACATAGACTAACTGTAAATTGTGTTAAATTCTTAATAAACAAGGCTATTTAATGAGACTGATGCATATCTTACAACAGATGAAAACTGCTTGAAAACAATGCTGGACAAATTCAAAACATCTGACATTTTACGATAATTTTACATTCAGTTCGCTATTCAGGAAACCAGTTTTTTCGTTTTTTTAAAATTTCTCTGCACTGGTTTCTTTTCCAAAAATTCAACTCTCCATACCAATGAAGCACCATAACTCATTTGATTAATTCATGATGCACTTGCAGCACCAATGCTTACTTTGAATATCAATTCACCATCCTGACCATCAAAGTCATACAAGGCTGAGACCAAGTGAGACATGTCGTCCACGCTTGTAGCCACATCCAGAGGAAGATCCTCAATGACCTCTACAAAGGAGGCTGGGAAGATTCCTCTACGCCCACGGATTTCTCCCCTCAGCCACTCCGTGCCCACTCGGTCCACCAGCTTGATGACATCTCCATCCTCCAAACTCAGCTCTCCCTCAACATCACCTGGTCCAGACAGAGACAAAGTAATGCTTAAGTCACTGAACCCAGAGTATATCGGTATTCTCCGGCAACCGTTGAATACTAACCCTGACTGTATTGGTGCGGGGTTCCCTTGTAGATTCTGATGTCAAACAACCTTACTATAGGTCAATCTATAACTGTTCACATTTAGTAGCCAATCAGACATGATTATACATAACATACTTCAAGGAAACTACTAAAATAGCTTTGTAGGCAAGAAAATCCTGACCTCTGGCCTAATTCATTGTTCCCATTGTTTTCATCTTCTATGATGGCATCTTTCGATTCCAATATTTTGGAGATGATTACGACAACTGATTCCGATGCAGAACTTGATTCAACTGATGACAGTGATGTAGAACGCCTTCATGACATGAATATTTGTTGGACTGTCACACATTTTCAGAAATGTATGCATGATTGTATCACTGCCACATCAACATGCAGAAACTACATCTAGATCTAGTTTGACCTTGAGGCTTGATTCCTGTGCGATACACATGCCTTATGTTCTTGTTCTCACAAGTGCAACGTAAGCCTAATTCAAGATTTATTATTGGTCTAATCTAGATCCATTTATCATTTTGCTTTTGGTACAGCAATCACATTCTTTCAAACATTATTCTTGCTGACACTGAAAAAAAGCAATGCCATTAAATTTTTGCAGAAAGCTCTGTGGGGTGCCTCATATTTTGAACTGTATCACATTAAAGTTGACTAACTGGTACATGCATAATCATGTATTTGGATACATGTGTTTGAATATACTAAATTTGACAATTTGAATTATATTTACTCAGTTTGGTGAGAGTGTCATGTGCTTTTACTGTGATTTATTGTCATTCCTGTGAATGCTGGAAAGTTTTTTCCCCTACATTTTTTGCAATTTTCTTTCTTCAATATCTTTCAAACTATATTGGATTTTGTAAAAATAATTTCATAAATGCAAAGAACACCCAATATAATATCTATTCACCAAGTTTTGTAACATCTGATATATATTTACTATTTTTTTTGTTGTTTTTGAAAAATGGTTGAAATCCTTAGGAAAATCAAACAGTAAACTAATGTCAAATGTCTTTATTTTTTCAGCATAATCTTCCAGTCCTCTTATGCTTCTCCAACATATGAAACTTTAATACTCAGAACACATAAGTGACTGTTGTCAGCTCATTCAACATGTATATGATCTGAACATTGAGCACTTGAGCATGTGCATGCACATAATTTGAAATATAAACATCACCAGATTCTGACTGATCATTTCAAACTCTAAGAAATATTGTTTCATCTAAAAGACAAAATCTCAGTAGCAATGTAAATGTGTCTTCTCAACAAATGAAAAAGTTGTACATCCAGCAATGTGGAGCTACAGTAAGGGTTTCTCTGTGGCACGTTTAATTGTAAATCCACTTTCTTACAGCTTAATTAAGTCAGCAGATCTCTCTTGTAACTTCAGTACATCTTCTATATCCAAGCAACAAAAAACTTTGATATAAATAATGAGGCAACATTCAATGTACATTATCACCTTCAAAATCAAATCTGGCACGACATCTTGGACCACTCAGTTTATCTGGCTTCTCCTTTCTCTCAGCTACAGCAGCTGTTGGCCAGGCATCTAACTCATCTTGCCAACTTGGCTTTTTATTTTTCTGTTGGAAGAAAGGATATTATTTACAGTCAACAGTAATTCTTCTGACACAGTCAGATTCTGCACCATCTTTCTTAAGTCTTCTCACTGAAAAACTTTCCCTTTTTCCATTATCCATATCAGTGTCTAGAAATCTTAAAACAGCGGAGAGGAATTGTGTATGCAGATGTAAATCATGCCTAACCACTCAATGTTGTCTAGAAGGTGGCAAAACTGTTCTGCAGGCTTGAAATGTTATTATGAGAGCAGTTAGAAAAAATTTAGACTGATCACTTAAGTTCAAGTGATTCTTTCATTTCACTAAATTCATAAACTGCTATAGCTCACCACTGCTCCTCCCAGAGGACATCTGATTTCCACAAAGGCCACTGGGAACATGCCCTCATCATTTTCAGCTCGACCAACCATCCACTGGTCATCCATCTCCTTCACCAGCACCACTGTGTCTCCTTCCTGCAAATAATCAATCAGGAAATGGTCCATATAACAACTTAATTTTTATGAACCTTCCAAATTCCTAAATCTCCAGGATTATCCAGATATGAATGTAACTGAATCATTGATCAACTAATCAATCATTGTAATGGCTATAAAAAGTTATTTTAAAAAAGTCTGTTAAACAATGAGCACAACATTAAATAAACTACTTCCATGATAATTCATATTCACTGAATTGACATCATACTGTCCGCTAGCACTGACAAGGAAGGCTAGAACAGCTATAATCTATAGTCAGTCAGGATTTATGAAGTTCACAACAAAATACTAATGCAGTCAGTCAACAAAAATGTGGTAACAAGGTGGTATTGAGTTGTCATGACATTCCAGAACCCTCCAAAGTGCAGGTAGAAATTTCCAACAAACAGCTTCATTTCTCATAGTTACTTTCAATTTTTTCACAGGTAAACATGAGCTGTTAAGTTGTGCCGAGTGCATTATTTAAAAATATTGTTTTAAAAAGGCATTTATTTAAAAGAGTTCCAAGCATTCTAGAATAACAGAAGTAGAATAGTAACTAAAGCCCAGAGCCAACAATGAGAAGACATTGCATTTTCAAAAAGGACACGAGGAAACAGATCGAGATAACCCCCATCAGGAGATTGAAAGACGTATATAGAACGTAAGGAAACACAAATTTTAGATAAACGTAAGATCCACAGTTGGCTGATACAGTCACAGCCTGATACCTAAGAGAACTATTTGCATATGTATGTGGGGGTTTTGTTTTTGTTTAATTTGTGCACTCTTCCTTGAATGCTGTTAAGCATCGAGAGAGATGAAGTTATCTTTCTCTGGCCAGGTATATGGTGTCAATAATGATATTTGATTTCTTCTCAACACTTCTTCCACTCAGCCTAACCATCTTTTCCTCGGTCTTGATGGGGATACCAAATTCCAAAAGACATGTTTTGACAGATCCATCTGAATATATCAGCCCTGTAACATTTTTACAGACAGAACTTTTCTTCATATCGATGTTCGGTGCAAAACTGTGGCATAAGATAAAACCAAAATTTCAAACATTGTGCTATGACACATAATTAAATGTCTAAGGTCCTGACTGAGCATGTTGGTCAAAGTATGGGCTTCTTTCATTTGATAATCAGGCCACCACAAAATAAGGTCTCAGCATCAAATGAAACATTCACACAAACTCTAGAAAGTACAACAATCTATTCTTCCCTCTTCCGTACAATTCATGAAGTGGCACGTGCCATAGTTTTGCACTGAGTCATCGATATATATGACAATGCTTACAGAAAATGACAGCTCATCAGGTTGAGTGGCTGTGTAGTCATGGAGGGCAATACCATGGGGCTGATCCAACATGTGATGATAGAGAGGGTGACCAGGTCCTGGGCGGCCTGGCAATGGAGGCGGACCTGGAGATGAAAATGGAACACAAATCATTAGACATCATGATGACCAAATCATCTACAATCCACCGTACTACAGAGATAACCATGTATTTCCATATATCTGTGGGTTAAATCTAAAATATCAATAAATACCAAATGGCATTGGTACTATACTGCTATCACAACCATCTGAACAATTTCTGCAAGAAAAAAATTGATGAATAAATAATACCATAGAACAAACAAATAAGTAAATAAATAAACAACAATAACCACTAAATAAACATAATAAATAAATAAATATATAAATAAATAAATAAAAACAATGAATAAATAATCGAAATGGGTAGGTATCGCGCTGAAAAAGTATAGACAAATAAGAAAGCTTTACCCTATAATGAAGGTGAAATAATTTTGTACTGGCTTGTTCATGCAAGGACACGGCCCTGAATGCATCCATTTGCGGGGAGACCTAGGCGGACAGAGCCCCCACGGCACGCTATGTAACTATGGATACAATATATTTTTTAGTGTAGATACAGATATGTTGTATACAGTGTGATACCTATCATCCACTTTGCGATACCTATCGCCAACCCAGACAATAATTAATAGATAAATAAATAAATAAGTGAATACATAAATAAATAGATAAATAAATAAATGGATAAAATAAACAAAACTACACTGTTTATGGCAAAAAGCATCATGCATATGACGAATAAATAAACAAAAAAATTGGCCTCACTTATGTGGTAGTATCACAACAAAATACTGCCAAACTGATCACAGTGAGATATCATGATGTGGGTATGAAGTCTATTAAATGATATGCTCAGCAGTTAAACTGATCATGTAATGAGGCCATGACCTGAGGGTATATTTCACTTTCTCCTATGTATCTACGACCATCAGAATCCAATACCCTATTGAGTTTGAACAGCTTCACTACTCTGGGCAGCTGATTGAGTGAATGAGTCAAGACTGCACAGGTCCCACTGAGAATACAAGCCCTACACAAACACCTAGGGTGTTCCATGATGTACCTGATGGTTTGTGTTGCATTTTTGGAGCAGCTGGTCTAGCAGGATTTGGTCTTTCTGGCTTTCCTTTCATTTCTTTGTTTAGTTCACTGAAATTATATAGAACAACATCACCAAAAATGTATTCTAACAGACATCATTCAGCAATTAACGCATAACCGTCATGGGTTGTAAATTCTAAATTACCTATTCATTTAAACATTATATAGTAGGCGTTTGTCCTTGGGTTCCCAGAATTTAATCTGTTAATGGTCTGGTCACATTAGGTGTTATTATGAGGGTGTTATGCAAGTGTACTCACTGACATGTATCAATGAATGACTTTCAACATGGTGTAATTTATCGATCCATTACAAGCCAATATCCCTGCTGCCTAGCTGATGCATCCTGTGCTTTGTTATGTGTGTTGGCTGTCAGATCTCGTAAACATGGCCATACCACTGCTGTTTTTTTCTTCCTGACTAAGAAACTCACCTGTCCTCTGGAGTTTTTGCATGTTCCTCTTTGACAGCACTTGTCTTTGCTTTGACTGGAGCAGCAGAGGGGCGGGCAGGAGGAGCTCCTGGGCGTGGTGGGGGTTTATGCTGGGCTGGGGAAATTTCTGAAACAAAAAAGAAACAGTCATTCATATCTTTATTTCAGTTGATCCATTGTCAATCTATGTACGCAGTCATTGAAGTACAGAATGAACTTCCCAATGCAAACTTGCAAACTGATAATGAGCTGTATGCAGTCTAAATGGTTGCGAAAAATGAAATGGTAACATTTTGCAAGGAATAATACGCACCATTCAAAAATTAGTCATGTTTTGCTCCATATTAGCCTGAGAAGCTGAGGTCATTTCAAGCTAGGGTTTTGTGTCATTTTGTCACTCAATGCTTGAAGAACATAATGATTGCTTCAGTCACTCAAACTCCATTCATTACTTATTTTTCACCTGCTTATCAGAATTACTGACATTCAACAAATTCTGCATTTAAAGCTCACTTTCACAGCTGACAAGAAGAAATGTATGTCAGGTGTCATTACAGATCTATCTTTCTTCACTAGTAATCACTTGATCTAAAACTTGGAAAAATTAGAGGTTCCATCAAAATCTTGCACTTAATCAAGGCCTCAAACTTTCATTGCAAGTAACAAATGAAACATATTCATTTCATTATTTATCTGAATGCAAATGGTCAAAAACTGGCTTAACAAGATTCATTTCCAGACAATGTATAAAATTTCAGGGCATCTTTTAACTGGCAGAGGAAATAGCCTGTCGTGCTACGTCTCCATAGTATATTGTTGAAAGAAATTTTGACTATGAAACAGAAAGGCATTTGAGGTGAAGAATTTGTTATGCTTATGAGTTTTGTCAATTGCTTGTGCTAACAATTATTTTTTGTTGACTTTCTAGTTGTCACTTTGCCAATAACCATCATTTTACCTGGTTGCTGTAGTTTGTGAGCTAGTGGTTCCTCATGCTGACCTGAGACAGATCCTGAAGATGCAACTGGTGATGGCTTGGAGGGCTGGGCTGGCTGAGACATTGCTGATGAGGAAGAGGGGTGGGATGTGGGTGGAGGAAAACGTGACCCAGGAGGAGGAGGCCTATGAGGTGGAGACCTGGAATAATGAGAAAAAAACACAGTAAACTGAGCTTTATCTGCCTTTCAACTGCACGCAATGAAGAAACAACAATATATAACTGTCAGGGCTGTTTAGTTACAAATACATGTGATATCATGTACACGATAGAACATCATTGAAACAAAAGGTAAAAAGTGCCACAATGAGTCCAAGCAAGATAATAAAAGATCTGTGATATGTCACGTATATCTAGCTTAGGGACCACATGGACCATCCATTTTCCTTTCCTGTGATGTATGTTTGTTTGTTTTGTTTGTATTGGGGTTTAACGGCACATCAGCACAATCACGGCTATATTGTGCCAAACATGGTAAGGTACATTTACATGTCAGGAAGAAGAGAGGAAAAAAAGCAGGACCGAAGATAGGAGCAAGGAGAGAAGGAAAAGATGTCACCATGGAACGTCAAGAATGGCTTCCACGGACGACATCCCACCGATGGGAGACTTTCACTGCCTGCAGGTGAGAGCAAAGAACGTACTTATATTCTTCTGATGCAGAAGTTTTTGTCGCTACTGAAAACCGTGCCTCTGGTGACTCTTAAGTTCTTTTCTCATCACAATATAATTCACCTCAATTTCTTTGTCTTACATGAAACAAATCACCATCTGCAGTGACAGTTATATACAGAGAGAAATAAATCAGAAAAAAACAACGACAAAAGCTTTCCCTACAAACTCTTACAGCTGAGATCATCTGAAGTGTTAGCAACACAACAAACTGTACTTCAAAAATTACCCTAGATCCTGTTCTTTTCCAAAATTTCATCTCTCTCGTCTTACCGATCTTTTACATGCTGAGCCCTACAAGTGTTTTCAAAACTTAACAAACATTGTTATATCTGCAAGGCATATGCACAAAATTTTCAAAACACTGTATAATCTGATTCTCGTCATATCTAAGCTTCCTAATTTCAAGATAAACATGGCATATTTTGATATCTTTAGCTATCTTGCAAAAAATAAATTTACCCCCAAAATTCGATTCTCATTTTCAAGATCTGAAGCAGAAATGGCCAAGCAGATTGCAGATTTAACAACTTCCTGTATTACTGTTTTATATATTTTATTAACTAAATAGTTTCCTTGTGGTGACTCAAGCTTAAAGGTGTTGCCCTCTGAAGGAAATAATCTAGTATCAAGTTTGAATACTGATCAGTCATTGAACTAGTTTCCTTAGTGGGGGGGGGGGGGGGGGGGAGAGGGGGGGGGGGAAAGGAGAAGAGGTAAGGGGAAGAGAGAAGTGGTGTCCTAAAATACATTTGTTGCCAAAATAAAAGGTGGTTTTGTTTTCTCTTAAAAGTTCTGCCTTTTCTGAATATAAAAACAGTACTAAAATGAGGATACATCCATTTTAAGGTATTTGATCCATGGTCATATAATGGATGTTCTGGCCCTGTGTCAACCAGGATCTAATCCCTCTGGTTCCTGTATGCAGCAGTAGCATAATTATTTGACCTGACACATGTTAAAACAACTGCTGCACAAAACAACTGACTATGACCTCTTCTAGCAGTATGAGATGCGGCACGATGAAGTCAGGCACTCGTCAAACTGAGGCGACCAGAGAAATCATGTGTTTTTCAACAGTGAATGAATTTTTATCGCAATTTTTTTTCTTCACAGAACCTTTCTATATCAATCTAAAAATGCATTTCAGAGTCAAATTTGCTGAAACAGACTGAGTAAAAGTCCAAAAATTGCAATTTAGTGACATGGCCTAACAAGGATTAAAAAGGATTTACAAAAATGATCCACCATTTTCTTGCTAAATTCAGCTACAGCAACAAGTCACCCCCATCGTCTTCACTTGCCAATATCTCAACTTCTACTTCAGGTAGAGCAAAAATTTTTGCACACACAAATAGGGAAATGAATAATCTTCACAGTGGTACCAATAACTCTATATGCTCAAAATTTGAGGAGCGCCTGATTTCATCATGACGCTTCTCATATTGTAAGCCCCAATACATGAAAGAACACTCGGTGACTATTCTGAAACGAGACAGACTCACGACCATGCAGAATAGCAGCGTAAGCCTCATCAGGTGCTCTAAAATGAAATATCATCTGCTATAAAGAGTGAAATTCTCTTTTATTTCTACTGCTTCAGAGCATAATTGTAAACTATCTGCTACAACAAAGGTCAAGACACTTTCAGTTTTGACAGAGAAAGACATGGAGACCACATATAGAGTTATAGAAATTATTTTGGTCATATACATGTAGATCTAGATCTATTGCACACAACCTATTTTGGGAGAAATCTGCCAAATAAAATTTGACACAAAAAGACATATAGGCTTCTAACTAGGCTTGCATTTAATTATGACAGGAATGCACAGTGCATGATCAACAGTCAGTCCACAGGTTGACTGTGAATGAGCATAGTCGACAGCATATGATGGATGCGTTCATAGTCGACAGGTCGACAACCAATCCGTGATGCATTCATAGTCGACAGGTTAACTGCAAATGTGCAATGCTTTCGTGGTCGACACACGACGACTCTAAAAACATTGACTTTTAGTTTGGCCCAAGTGGGCGGGACGAAGCGTATCCTATTACCCTAACCCGGGGCCCAGCTACCGGGCAATTATGGCCTGGCACACCTCACTGAGCAAGCTTACCTGTCACTTGGAGGGCAGCATTTGGAGGAACTAAATTCTAGTTTTAACCATCTTTTACAAAGCTGTTTTAAGCATTTGGAGAGTAGAAAGTGTATGTACACAAAGCTACAGATTTCCACTTTCTAATGATATAAATTCTGTGACAAGTCGTCCTCTGTGAGTGCAATAAATTGACTGTTACTAGTGTTACCATAGTCTTGTTGGTTTTGTTAGCTCACATTAGAAAAATGAAGGAAAAATAATATTTTCTACACCAAATGTGATAATCTAGCATTGTGCTTAACATCCGTATATCCAACAGTCATCATCCGAAGTCATAGCGCAAAAACATCGTCAAGTTCTTGCTTCCCAGATTTTATACATATTTTTTTTTTACCCACATTGTGACGATAAACTGTCCTCCCAACCCTTTTTTTCTTTACTCTGTATATATATACAGGCTCAGTCACCTCATTTTCCCTTTTACTATGAGTATTGCTGATCTGAAAGCTCTTCTCTCTTTCATCAAGAAAAATTTCTGTACACACATTGCATTAAGGTAATATTATTTTATACATCTTCACATTGTTACCACTATTTTCTGTTTTACATAAATCTGCTCTGCTGACTCCAGAATCCCTCTTTGTCAATGTAATACATATTTTTAAACAGTAATATGGAAAGTCAAATTAGACTTTAAGAAGTCCTAGGCTGATTCTTATAAGTTTTGTCCCTTTCACTTGAGACTGTTTATAATGATACCATTGTCCTGATGTCAGATAATTTTAGAATAAATTTATTAGAATAAATAAATGAAAGAATATATCATCAAAGAATGTCTCATATACCAGAGTGATATGCTGAATGAGTGGATGCATAATGCCACTTTTGTGGCCATAGAGCACAAACTTTTGCTCACTTGGAAAATAAAATAGCAACAAAGAAATTGGTTGGTTATGTTATAGCAATAGCATTCTTTTGTAGTTAGGAGAAGATATTTTGAAAGATATTGAGACCCATTCGAAAA
>JBCEWB011004263.1:0-15047 GCA_039654565.1 Peronia peronii | reverse complement strand
ACGAGAGCTTTCGTCTTTTTATTGATTCTAGAAGGATTTTCTTCTTCAGACCTAAATCTTCGAGAACTTCTTTATTTGTCTTCTTGGCTTTCCACGAGATTTTATCCATTCTTCTATATACTCACATCTCGAGGGCATCAATCCGTTTCTCCAGGCTGGATGTTAGAGTCCAAGTTTCGCAGTCATAAATAAAGATGGACCATACATAGCAACGGATTAGACACAATCTTGTGTCCAGCATGATGTTACTACTGGTAAGGAGGTGGCGCACTTTGTCAAAAGAATGCTTTGCCATGCCAATCCTTCGTTATATTTCACATTCCATTCTTTCGTCTTCTATCATTTATCATTAAGAACTAGAATTTTCTGAAGACTTTCGGGAAGGATAAGTCGTGTTTGGTGAAAAGGAAAGTCCTTACCATAGAGCACTATCACCGTTCTCAGTACTGAGGGGTATAACTAAAAATTTTCAAACATGGCGTTTGTGGCGTTTTGCCCTAAAACTCTTTAATTTGTACATCATGTGGGATAGAACCACTGCTAAATTATTTTCAGATGTGTGAATTTCTTATGGATCTCTAGACCACAGTGACAAAATACTATTACAAATATAAAGATTGGATTGTCAGAATGAAAATGATTCCCAGCCTACACAGTTGTATGTCTTATCATCGCAGTATTATTATATTCATATATTTTATGACAATAAAAAGGGGACAAAAAAAAAAACAAACAAAAAAACTCCCCTAACATCCCCGTGACAAAATGGGCTAATTTGGCACGAAAAACACCAGAGATCTGAAATCGTTCACATTTTGTGAGGTCAATGTATGGCATGTTCACTTGCATAGCTTTTTAATCCTGAAATATTTTTTGTTTCATTTTTCAGATTGAATTATTTTCCTTCCGAACTGAAGGTAAAAATATCCATTTAAAACATGTAGTTCAAACATTGGAAAATTTGTAAAACCCAATCAAGCTATATACCAATGAAAGAACATTGAAAATAGATTGTGAAAAAACAAAAACAAAAAAGAAAGATAGCAGAAGTTTTCCGCACGACATAAACTGATAAAACGAAATAAGAAAATCGTTTGTCATGACTGTTTTCCAGTTTTTCGGGTAGCTAATCCATGCATGACCCTCTGTCACTTAAGAATATGGGCTTCAACATTATAATACTTACTCCAAAAATCTGCTAACGAGCTCAACTGATCTTCCATTTTTGGTTTTAAAAAATAGTAAAACACTTTTAAAAAATAAAGCATTTTTCCATCTCTCAAAAACTTTGTCACCGTGCTCTATTGGGTAAAACAGCCTGAAACAGGAGTAATTTTCACTTGTTTACAAGAACTTCTGGGTAAAACTGCTTGACAATCCTGTTCCAAAAGATTTAACCGAACAAATATAACATTTCGTATCGAACAGTGGCACTGTTCGCTGGGGGAAATGGAGACTCTCGCGAGACGCATGTTTATGGGTTGGTTTTACTGATGGACACTATCTGAGAGTTGCTCGGCGATGGAAACTGACGGTTCCCCACTGAATAGGCTTGCTCTGAACCTCCACTTTTTGTTATCTTTGTAGTGATTTATGGTAAGTATCATCAGGTTATAACGCAAAGGTAGAGTATTGAAAAAAAAAGTGTGTATGTGTGTGTTTAATTCAAAGCTGTTGGTGTTGACATGTTTGAGTTAATCATATGTGTGGAAACAAGTTATTGTGATCTGCAATATCAAATTCCATTTTTCTTCTTGTCCACAACAGTGTCCCGAGAAATTCCATCTACCCATGATCTTGGCCTTGCCTCAGCCACGAGTTTGCCTCATTTCTTGGCTTGACCCTGTGACGGTGACTGAAACTCTTCACTTAGGTAAGGCGCGCACAGGGCAACGTTAATTGCGCAACCGTTTTGTCGCCCAAATGTAAACAATGACATAGATAAGCACGGCGCGCACAGGCAACTCGGGTTTCTGGCGACTGAAAAGTTTGTATTTTGTTACAACTTTCCGGCAACGCAACTGTTGCTCAAATCTTCTGTGTTACATACCAAACTGACACACGACGCGCACAGGCAGCCAAACTGTCTCCGGGCTCAACACGGCCCTGCAATTCCCCACATTTTTTCACTCAGCACAATAGAGTGGACAATAGTACACACAATACACTGTTTCACTTCCGGAGGAAAAACAAAATGGATAGCGATCCAACTTGGGTTGAAAAATTTATTTATATCATTGAAAAGAAATCTGTTCTCTACAACAAGGTCTCCGATGAGTATGCTGACAGAGATAAGAAAAAGAAAGCTTGTTTCGAGGTTTGTGAGGCTGTGATTGAGAACTGGGAAGATCTGAGTCCAGAGGAAAGACAAGTAAAAGGTGAGTAGATCTAGAGACGAAACTTTCTTTTCCATAAGCCATGAAAACAATTTAAACAATGTCAATAAGGAAAGGGGAGGAGTTATTGTCCAGACCAAATTTTTTACATGTGCTAAATGAAAAATACATTATTTTAATTTCCGATGGTTCCAGTTGTTGTTTCGATATGTAATTGAGGGTCCCACAAGACGTAAAAGTTCATCAAAACTGTCCGAGCTCATATGATAATAGTTTTAAAAAAAACTTAGGAGGGTATGCTCTCAAATCTTCATGCAGTTTGACAAACTGCGCTTTTAAAAACCTCTGACTGGTCAAAGGGTGAACCCAAAACCGCTTTTTCCCTTTCTTCTAAGTGCAATCACAAGAGCACAGACAACAATTGCGTCGCCGAAGTCCATGGCGTCAAATGAGCAAGTCAGTAATGACGATCGCCTACTGTTGCCTGGTTGTCGCTTAGCTCTGTGCGCGCGGTGCATAAAAAAAAGTTGCCCGGAGACGGAACTGTCGGCCCGACTAAAAGTTTCCCTGTGCGCGCCTAGCTTAAGTGACAAAATTTATTAATTTAAAACCTATTGAACCTAGCTGCCCTCCAAACAATAATAGTAGTGCAAATAGTGTTAATGAATTAGTTACGGAGCAAAACGCCTGACCTACTTTCGGCCGGAAATCCCGTCAGGTTTTTCTACAAGCTTGTTCTCAACAATTTGGTGTACAATTACACACTCTCAATGTCTTCATAAACTGGCTGTTCACAGTGTTGTGTGTTATACAACGTAATCAAAGGAGTCAAGTGCCTGGCATTACGTGACAACTCATCTAAACTATACATCTACAACAAAAGTCGTAAAACTTCTTATGGACTCGAAAACTATTGAGTGTATCCATATTAAATTCGGCACTCAAAATTGTTGCATAAAGATCTCGCTATGTCTTTACTTACATAAACCCGAAAAAAGGTTATTAAAATTGAGGTTATTCTAAAAAGGCGATAATGATTGGATAATAAATTCGCTAGGTGGTTTGATTCAAAATGTACGTTCAATAGAATGATGCATTATTTTATTGTTCTTCCGCTTCTGCTTGCAGAGCATCCAAAACAACAAAAACATTTTTTGTTTCAGCAACGTTGAGTTTAATCGTCCAAAATAGCAACATCGAGGTGCACAACGATTGCCACACCTTTTGAGTCGCAGAGCGGCATCCGTTTGACCTGTATTTAAAAATCTCCCAAGAAGACCGTGGATTAGCTAAGGATACTGACAAACAAGTAGAGGGCTCATATCATTATGTGACCACTGCGAGATTCAGAAGAAAAAAAATCTCTTACTTGTGTAACTTGTATAAGAGACCACGTCGAGCTCAGCCACGCAGTTGTGGACCTTTTCCAGCAGTGTAACTCTTTCTTGTGGTGGTCCGGGTCTGGTTCTCACCACTGCATGCCGCCAGACCTGGGAAATGGGGAAAGATGAAATTTGACTTTGGACGTAATGCAAGAAAATACTTATCGGAAAATGTCGCGACGATGATTGAAACTTTTATGTCAGAAGGTTTGGAATGATTTTTGTCTGTTTGTTTGATTGTTTGTTTGTTTGTTTGTTCTCTTCTTTTGAATGATTTAGATGAGCTGAAAGTTTAAGAATTCTGGTAGCTTCTGATTTGATCATTGAAGTGAGGGTGGCTTGTATGTATAAAGGATGATTGGTCCTTGGTGAAATGCATGGACAAAGCTGCTTTTTTTTTTCCCTTTATACAGAACCATTCAATTTTTGCTCTGTGCTATCTTTCGGCAAAACACCCTCGGTGCTAACCGTCGGGAGACGGCAGTAGCATGAATGCATCACTGATAGTAACAATAATAACAATAGTGAGCAATTATAATAACAACTCTTATCCCCGTACAATACAATCTACTTTTTTTAGCGCTTTACAAATCTATTATTACCCCCGACAGACACAATGAAGAAACGCAAGTACGTTCTAAGGTTCCTGGAAAGCACACAAGGTGGGTGCCCATTAGGCGTTCAAATCCTTATCAGTCACTGTCTATATATAGTCAGAAAGCCATTCTAACCTGGGTGGAGCCAGGAAATGTGTGTAACTTGTCTTTCCCGAGGGCTAAATGCCCGGGCCCCTTAGAGTTTGAACGTGGAAGAAAAACATTAAAACCTTATCAAAGGCATACGTGACCACTAATTTCACTACTTGAAATGTATTAATTTTATCTGCAGTACATGACACCATTTCTGTAACTTTCATACCCAAACGTTTTACTTACCGTGTTGGGGAGCTCTTGGCATTTGTCAGAACCAAGGGACCTGAAATGACAGGAACTGTAGATGTGGTAAGTTCCTGGCTTTCTGATGCGATAGCCGGATGGGAGAACTTCCATCCCCTGTACATGCTCGATGTGTCTAAATCTGTCCTCTTCAGTAAACACCAGATTTCTTTCCGGTCCAGGATTGAGGTCTGGAGATTTGTCACCTAGTAATAGGAGGTGGAGGGAGGAAGGGTTGGTGGACAGAGAAATGTGCAGGTGGCTGGTATACAGCACAACATAAATATATTTGAACAAGTGTGTCCGGTTCGAAAGTGAACGATGAATCCAGTGGTTTGATTACTATGTGCAGACCCTTGAAAGCCATTATTATTACCTTAAGCCCAAATGTCTTATTTGGAGAAAATTGCGTGTCAACGTTTACGAGTTAAATAGTCTTGTTTAGTACCGAATTCACGAGAAGTGAAATAATGCAGTGCCAGTACCGGTAATTAGGATCAAGTAAAATTTCATAACAAAAATGTCTTAACTCCATACAATTGCAAATTTTCTTTAAACAGTGACAGTTCCACATACGACTATTAAGCTTTAAAGAGTTCGAATATCCAGTATTGGTGTGACAGCGATAATACAAATACATGACATTTTAAAAATGAAATTTACTAAAGGCATTAAGTTCTTCCAACACCGTATGACAAAAAGTGTCTCATGTCTGTTGATGGTCTTCGATTGTGACATTTATGTAATTCATAAGCGATGGCTAATGTTTAGCATTATTCGCTAATGGTTTTGAATTCAGTGAAATTTAGATGGTAGATAATCCGAACAGCCTACATGTATCAGTGTGTGTGAACCAGCATAAGAACCAGTTTACCATAGGGTCCTCTGTCAGATTTTATGCAGCCCACAATCTTATGGGCTGAGGCAGATATCTCAGGCAAATCTCCCAGCGGGAATTCTGGTGGAGATATAAAAAAAAACCTGTACTTTTGTCATCAATCACAATCCCACGACAATAGGGAAATTAGACTTTATAAAACGTCTAGAAAGGCGTACTTGGTGTGGATCGGTGTGTTGATAATTCAAGGGTGTCTTCATTGCTGATATGGTTGGCCAGGGAATCAGATGGGAATTTACATACAACTGGTCTCGTTTTATCTTTTCATCATTTTGTTATTATATTATCAGATTATTTTAAAATTATGTTAATCTTATTTCCTCGTGTATATACTAAAACAGTTTTTGGCTGATCACCGCTGTTGAATTATAAGTTTATTTCAATTTGGAATTGATCCAAAACCACTGAATAGTTTAAGCAAACATAATAAAAGTTGATCGACTGAACAGAATGAGGGGCTTACGTACCTTGTTTCGGATTCAGTGTGTCTTGTACCTGGCAGTAAAGAAATTACGAGATAAAAGATGCTACAAATAAATATGTCTGTGCGCATTAAAAAACATGTTTGTTATATATCTGGCTCAAGTCTCTTCCCCATCCACCGCCTTCTCTCTCGAACTTTCTCTCACTGTCTGTTTTTTTCCTGTTGTCTTCCCTTTCTCTACTGTCTGTTAGTTCAGCATTCATCAAAGCCTTTAGAAAGAGCTTAAATGCTCATAGGGACGTGGACAGAGGGAATCAAAGTGAAGCCAGCTGACAGGCAGACAGATAGACAGACAGACACTCAGACAGACAGACAGACGAACACGGAACAGACGGACAGGCAGACAGACAGCCAGTCGGACAGACAGGCTGACAGATGGAAGGGCGGGAGAATAGACGGACAGACAGATAGATGGACAGACAGACATATAAACAGACAGACAGACAGATAGACATACAGAAGGATGGGTCCACAGACGGACAGACAGTTAGACAGACAGATTACCGTATATTACACTAGATAGGCTTTTCTCTGTGCAGAATGACAGACAGACCGATTGTCTAAGATGAGCAATTTACCAAAGAGAAAATAGACAGCCAAGATGTAAATAGGTGATAGAAGACGTGTACAAAGTTTAAGCTGTAAATACTTTGCAAACCCATTATTAATATTCCCCTCACTTACTCACAATCCGTTGTCAGCTTCTTGACAAACAAACTCTAGGCGAGGGCCTTTTAAAGGCTCAAATCCTTATAAAACTAACAATATGTCTACACTGGCATATCCAGTTTTATTTGAAAATGTGTGTCAATTGTTCTTCCTAAGGACAAAATATAGAGTCGTGTTAGGATTTCAACCTAAGAAATTCTGATCACTAATACAACGGCCTACAATGACCTGAGGGCCTCCAGTAAATTTGTAGCAAGAGAGAAGAATTTCTCAACGACCGATGCTTCCGCTGTAGTATTCAGCTTTTTGTTTATTTGTTTGTTTGTTTGTTTTTTGTTTTGGTATGTTTTTCTTAAGCCTTTAACTAATTAGAAAATACATGTAGGATTACCTCGGCTTTAAGAAGCTGCCTGTTTTTTTGCTGAGAATTTGGGTAGAAATTTGGAATTTGGAAATTTTGCCTGGACAGCGGCACTCCCACCTATTCTTCATCGATTTTGAATTGATAAGGGTTCATTAACCTGCGTTGCGCACACACGAAATCTCCTAAATATATTCGCCCTTTTTCGAGAAGATTAGACGTCGGGTTTTCCTACTCAGAGGATGCAAAGAGACCGTTGAGTCAATGAATGAAAAAAATGCATGTTTTAGATCTTCGTGTCCTCCTAACCCCCAACAGTAGGACCCGAGAGTCGATCCCGGTCATAACTTCCTCGACATGAGTTGTTTTCACCATGAAGCAGACACCAAACCACATAGCCACGGTGACCCGGTCATATTCAGCCCTAGTTCTTACCAAATTGGTCAAAGCAGACATTTGTTCCGAGTTGTAAGCACAGCAATACTCTGTCCCTCCTTCCTGAACTCTCGTTAGTTTGGTCAGCATGGCAGACTGGCCTCTGCGATTTAGAAGCTCACACTTCAAACAAAACTGGTCCTCACTCTGGTCCATGATCTGAAAAATAAAAAATGTTCTAAATCGCAGCAACATTTTTCTGTTACCACAACAGACATCTTTCAGCACTACTGGGCAAAATGTATTGCATGATTGAAACACACACACACACACACGCACACAACAAAAAACAACAACAACAATATATGACAACAAATACAACAACAGCAATAGCAACAATTTTTGGGAGAATATCTATAGCAAGAACAAAACAAAACAAAACAAAAAGACAAACAAATAAAAAAACAGACTTTATAGCGTACCAGTTATTTAAAAAAAAAGAAAGAAAGAAAAAAGAAACAGGATCTAGAAAAATCGAGATAACCTCCACCAGGAGGTTGAAAGATGTATATAGAACGTAATCTAAAAACCACTTTACCTCATAAAGTTCTTATTTTTTCATTTAGGCTTCTTGTTAATCAAGTAAAAACTTTTTGAGCACAATTATACAATAATAATAACAATGAGTATTTCTTTAGCACTTATCCCCGCACAGTACAGGCTCTAATTGTTTCACAATCTAGACAAATTGCAACCTAATAGATCGAAAAAGACACTCACAAACAATATCAGCTTCCTGGGAAGCATACTCGGCAACTGTCTGTTAAGCATTTAAATCCTTATCAGTCTAATAATATCATTCACTGCCTATAGTCAAGTACCCATTTAAAGGTAGGTCGAGTCAGGAAATGTATGTAAACTGTCTTTCCTAAAATGTCGCGACTATTCAGGGCTCGAATCCGGAACCTTTTTGATCCCGAGTGCGACGGATCAACCACTAGACCACGGACACCACCATCTTCTCGTCTCCTTATTCCTCTTCGTCTTCGTTCTCACCGTCGTCTTTGTCTTCTTCTTCTTCTTCTACTTCCGCCTCTCTTCTACTTATGAGCATATTCGAGCATCTGGATAAAATCTGCCCTTTTGTAACAAAATTACTATACTACCTGTTAGCAAAGCATTAATGACAAGAACTTCTAGTGGCCTTGCAAAGACTATGTTCCAAGGAAGGGGGGTGGAGGTGCGCATATTCCTTACTTCATTCTTTTACGTTAATAGTTTCACGAGGCAACCCTCGTGCAAGAAATGCAGGATTTATTATTCGTTATCACGTCTGTAACCAATTCCCAATATATATATAATTATTATACATATTTACATATAAATACAATACCTATGACTTTCTCAACTTTGAAGCTCATCTCTCTATATGTATTAAGAATGTCACACTGTTCTGTGCGTAAGAAGGTTAAGAGTTCAATTCTAATATCTCTGCTTACCATTGCACTGTCTCTCTGACATCTGAGAATAGCTAGAGCCAGGATACACACAAATATCTTGATTGCGCGTGCATCAATTACAAGATCGGGCGCGTTTCTAGCAACTTGCATATCTCTGCCGAAGAAAATCGTAAAAAAGAAAAGAAAAAGAAAAGAAAAGAAATGCATAGTCATTGATAATAGTTAACATTTGTGATTGTATGCATGTAGGTCTATGTGTCACTTTGTCTGTTATGTAAATGTTACTCTTAACTTTAGTCTGCCCTTCTTTAACACGTGTGCCTTTGGATATAGCAGAATTGCATATGCATTCTTCTCACTTTTCTGAAATGTAGCAATGAATTTGTTTCCTTTTCTTAAGCCTTTCAATCCTAAGAAAGTAGAATGATCTCGGGTTTAAGTACCTGCCTGTTTTTTTAAATAAGAATTTTGGTGGGTTTATATTATTTGGAATTTGGAAATTTTGCCAGGGCAGCGGCACTCCGTATACTATTCATCGATTTTTAACTATCAGGGGTTCTTTAACGTGCATAACGCACACATGGGACCTCCCAAATACATTTGCCCTTATCTGAGAAGTTTAGAATTGGGCTTCCCTATCCAGACGAGGCCTGGGGGCGGTTAAGTCAGTGAAAAAATCCAGGTTCTAATTATTTGAATCTTCCCACCCCCCGACGGCAGATCCGAGACTTGAACCTGCGACCTCCACGACATGAGTTTTTCACCGATAGTAGACTCCTAATTACATGGCCACTGCGGCCCCGAGTAACGATTTATTCCAACATTCCCAATATATTCTCCCACACTTTATTTTTCACCGCTCTTTTGTTTAGTTTCCTATATAATCGTAGTTTGTTTGTTTGTTTGTTTTCATCTGCTGTTTTCAGTGTTAAACGAAGCGCACAACCACAGTGTCCCACCAACCCAATCCAACT
Source organism: Peronia peronii (assembly GCA_039654565.1). Lineage (NCBI taxonomy): Eukaryota > Metazoa > Mollusca > Gastropoda > Systellommatophora > Onchidiidae > Peronia > Peronia peronii. Next base: position 5,173 of record JBCEWB011004263.1, on the reverse strand, counting down.
CAACTCTGTTTCGTGTTCTTTCAAGTAAAATATTATAAATGTTCACTGTGGAAGGACGGGAGCGGAGCAGGGGGGGGGGGGGGGGGGGCAGTGACATCAGTGGATAATTAGATTTAGATCAGTATTAAGCGGAATGAGACGAATGAACTGTGCTTAGAGCTTTAACACATTGATATGAATGGCAATCCGCCTCACAGAATCTACTTCTTCTGTCTTTCTCTCTCTCTCTTGTTCTTACTCACTCTCTCTCTCTCCCTTGTTCTCACCTATTCTCTCTCTCTCTCTCTCTCTCTTGCTCTCACTCACTCACTCACTTTCGCTCTCACCATACACGAACACACTGTGACCGCACACGCATATGTTATGTGTCCACTTACCTGGGCGGTGGGTTGTCCATTTTAGGCTTGAGAGCCGGCGCTATCCTCTGAGTGCCTGTGATCTTGTGATAGTACTCGACAACTGTATAACTGCAAAGAGAAAGACACTGCTCGGGTCCAAAAACTGAAATATTTTAACATGATACATGAAAGAGTATGAAAGGAGAGTGAAGCCGACGGAATGGGTGCCTTTTATTTTCACCTTTATAGCGTTAATTTTTATTGGGCTCGATAGCAGAAAATCACATTTTTTAAAAATATTGGTCAAATGAAGCAGTCAGTGTGATTATAATATCATACAAGTTAAGAACTGATGATTCACATGAGAAAACATTCTAGAAAATGCGTGGTTGCCGGCCATGGAAATGGCCGCCATCCTGGGTTTTACAAAAAAAATTTACTTGTAATTTTTATTTTCAAAAGCCTTTCAAAAGTAAATAGCTTTAGTGGGACTTGCTTATTTCCCTTGGCCAAGAGCTGTTTCCCTTGGCCAAGAGTTGCTTCCCTTAGAGAAAATGTCAATTTTATGTTTATTGTGATTATATATGTTAATCATTAACGTAGGTACTGTCAAAGATAATGAGTACATGTCATCCATGTCTATATCCATGTCCTGAAATGATGTAATATTAATTTTCAGTATTATTATGATGATGTTTGTGGTCGATTATAGATATGTCTAAACCATAATTATACATGTGTCAGTATCACCATGTCTGAATCCTTCCGTGCAATAAATCGAGTTAACTGGTTCGCTGTGAGTTTCTGTGTGATCCACTCTGATCGGTGAATGCTCGATGATTCACAACATGTAAGACACAACAATGGCCCAATTTGGTTGTTTTGTTCGTTTGTTTGTTTGTTTGAGTGTGTATGTGTGTGTTACCAACTATTCAGATGATGTAAAAATCAAGTAGCTGGCAAATCCTGAATTTGACTGAGCAATAAAAAAGGAAACAAAAAAACTTACAGTGCCTTTCAAAGTTGGTTAATATTTAAGCAGTTGAAAATGTTGAGGGTAGACCCACATTAAAAAAAGCATTCTGAAAAAATATTCCTCCATATATCACAATGAAGAGTAACCAGCTATTTGCAGATATGAATGCAGATGAATTATGTCAAATTTCAAAGCTGTAGGTGCAACAATAAGGAAAATTGTAAGAAACAATATCACTTTTTCCTCAGACAAAAAACTATTTTTTAAAAAAAAATGAAGCTTGAAAATCCTGGAGGATACTTTAAAGCCATAATTTAGTCATTTGCAGAGTCTTTTTTGTTTTTTTTTAAATTACATTTTTTATCCGCGAGCCCCCTGCAGAGATATTACTGACATCTCTTGACAGTGAAGGGGGTGGAGAGGGTACACTGTCTGTTCACTAACGAATATCGGAAAAGCTGCTCAGGCCGTTAACTTGCTGTTAATTGGCAATGTACTGTCACAATGTGTTCCATCATCCTTGGTTATGGTGATGGCTTAGAGGAACATGCATTACCTTATTAGTTAAACTATCATATCACAGTGGGCGAGATAACAAATGGAGCTTCACTTTATTTTGATGTCGCTGTTATTTATTTATTTGTTTATTCATTTATTCATCTCTACCATTCATTCCTTCATTTATTTATTTATTCATTCATTCGTTTATCAGTTTATTTATCCATTTCTGTCTGTCTGTGCCCGTGTCAGAGTATCAAAAATATAAGTGATGAGTTGAAATTAATTTCATTCTAAACCACATCCAATGAGGCTCCAACCCCCCCCCCCCCCTCCCCGTCAAGATTTTGTAATCCTCACGGAGTCGCGACCCTCCGGTTGAGAACCCCTGATTTAGAGGGCCACGCTAAGATCGGAAAATCTGTGAACGACCAGTCAGCATGAGGGCGAGACGGGCAGGGTATAACACATAACACTACATGCCCGGAATACATCATGTACTGTTGGTCTACAGACACAGGCCTTCGCAACAGTGGCAGGCAGCCTAGCGACGCACGGGAGAACGCAGTTATTTTCTTTCTGGACTGCACTGAAAATAATACTGCAGCCGCATTCAGAATGAGAGCAAAGCATGAATAGTTCATATTCAACTAAGCAAAAACCTGGAAATCCCCTGCAGAGTATTTGTACCCCTGCTAAAAAAAGAACACTCACTGATATTTATTAGCGCTCTACCACGAGATTCGAGAACAATTATTGTCACCAGTCCCGTGCATTTTTAAATGTTTTTTTCATGTCAGTGGTAGTGAACAGTTTTGAGTGTTTGTGCCCCCCCCCCCCTACTAAAATTAGACAGGGATTTCCAGCCGTTTGTTTGGTCGGAATAAATCGATTGTCAAAGTCATCCGAATGCGGGAATTTCCGTTCATGACTTGGGAAGGCGGGATGGTGGGTTGAAATGCAGGAGTATAGGCAAGTCTGTTTACATAGATTTGCTAGTGGAAGTTGCATTTGTTCTTGTTTTTTAGGGGAAAAGGGGGGTGGGGGGGGGAGATCACCGTGGCTTTGTGGTTTGGCGTCTGCTTCAGGAAAATAAATCACAACGGTGAGGTTGTGGTCGGGATCAACTCCCGGGTCCTCCCAATGGGGATAGACAGACTCGAAGATAGAAAACTTGCATTTTTTAGTGTCTCAACGGTTCACGGCTTCCTTTAGGTAGGGAAGTCCGACGTCTAGCCTTCTCGGATAAGGGCGAATGTATTCTGGAGGTTCCGTGTGTACGTTATGCACGTTAAAGAACTCTTGGCAGTTCAAAATCGCTGAAGAGTAGACGGAGTGCCGCTGTCCGGGCAAAATTTCCAAATTCCAAATTTCTACCCCGAAAAATTCTCAGAAAAGAAACAGGCAGGCACTTAGAGCCACGATAATTGTACTTTCTTAAGAATGAAAGGCTTGAGAAAAGAAACCAAAGGCATTTTGTTTTGTTTTGTTTTTATTTTTGTTTTTGTGAACACAGTTTCTTCTTCTCTCAGAGTAACCTATTCACTGCCAGGATATGACATAGTCCCTTTATCTTCTTCTATATTTGACGGGCAAACGCAATGGTTTCTTTTCGTACATGACAGTCATTTATTCCTTGAGCCAGTGAAACACTGTTTTACCTACCAACAACACAATGTCCAGATCGAAAAATATTGAAATTTTATCTTTGCATTCCTGTGACTGTAAACTTGGCAAATAAGGGGTTAATATTATAAGATACCGGACGGCTTTTAAGAGGGTGTGATGATATGGCTTTTCGTAATGCTATATATGAGCGATCCAGCAATATTATTAAAATTTATATCAACAGAATGTTCTAATGCACATTGGAAAGAATTTTTTTTTCATCGCCGTTTCACTATTTCTTCATATTTTCACTGGGATCGCGTGGCTATGTGGTTTGGCGTCTGCTCCTTGATGAAAATAACTCACATCGTCAGGTTGTGGGTTTGACTTGTGGGTCCTTCCATTGAGGGATGGAAGAATACTAGATCGAAAACCTATATCGTTCAATGACTCAACAGTCCTCTGACTTCCTCTGCGATAGGGAAGCCCGATGTCTAGCCTTCTCGGATAAGGGCGAATATATTTCGGAGGTCCCGTGAGTACGTAACGCACGTTAAAAAAAACATTGGCAGTAAATAATCGATGAAGAGTAGGCGGAGCACCGCTATCCGGGCAAAATTTTGAAATTCCAAATTTCTACTCACAAAAAGTTTCACACACACACAAACATACACACACACACAAACAAAAACAGGTAGCTGTTTAAAGCTGACATAATCCTACTTTCTTAGGAGAGAAAGGCTTGGGGGGGGGAAAAAAAAGCAACAGACCATTGTGTTCAAATCGATCTTTCCATTCAGTCTTTAAAATGGGATTATCTCAGCATAAAGTACGTACTCAGCAGAACATTAGAAACTAGGAATGTGGAAATTTTGCCCGGACAGCGGCGTTTCCGCTTTACTCTCTATCCTATTTTCAGTTGTCAAAAAAAGTTGTTTAACCTACGCATAATGTACGCGCAGGACCTCCGAAATATATTCGCTCTTATCGGAGAAGACTAGACGTCGGGCTTCACAAGCTAAGTAGACAAGGAATTGTTGAGACGCTGTCAAAACAATACCAACAACAAAACAAATAAATAAACAAACAAAGTTTTCCCATCCCCGATACGATACTCGAATCCACCACATTTTCTCGAGAGGCAAACACTTAACTCCTACGACACCCTCTTTCTGTTCTCATTTCCTTCCTGCTCGAGCGAATCTCTAGTGGAGTAAATAAGCGACACAAAAATGCCGGATTCTGTAAATTAGGGTTGGAAGCACGAAATTTTCATAGTTGATAGAGTGTAGTCTGAGCTTCAAAATTCGATATAGCACCACTCTGTGGTATCTCTAGGAGCTAAGAAATTAGCATCGAAGGTGGTGAAAATTATAATATGGGCTACAAAATTTTACCAGCACCGTTTAAAAGACCGGGTATGACTGCCCCATATCAACAGCCTTGTACCGCTTCTGTGTAACAAAGGCCTGTCACGGAGTCCCTCCCTTTTCCATTCACCGGGCTCAGATTTATAACCTCCCAGCAGGCCATTCTCCCCATCTTGCGCCTAGTAGTGCGAGACTTCAACCGGTGTAGGCTAACTTTGTGCTCTTCACAGGTCTAGGTAGGATAAAAATTTTAGCCGGTAGGGTAGATCTAGAACAGTATCCAGACCATAGGGACAGTTCTTTATGCGGGAACTTACCAAAACAGTGACTGACGTAGGAATGAAAAAGTGTTTAATTTGACGATAAATCAGATTTGAAAACTT
>JBCEWB011004152.1:0-15048 GCA_039654565.1 Peronia peronii | reverse complement strand
TATATTCCTTGATGTGTTTTAAGTGCTAATAATGTGTATATATTCAAAATATATGAATAGATTGGAGTCAAAACAGACAGAGGTAAACAAAAGCTTTATAAAAATGCTTTTAAATCTTGTATACCACTCATGACAGATTTTCTATGAATTGTTACTGTTAGCACTTTTTGTCATTTTTCACAAATGGGCTTACTTCAGTACAAGACTAAGTCAAGTTTTAAATGGCAAAATGGTATTGTCATTACTTATAAGTATAGAACTTAAATTAAGCTTTGCAATGATGTATTTGTTATTTGTGTATCTTTTGTCATTAATTTTTTATGATTTCTTATACTTTGGTAATTTTGCTATTTTTTACCCCCCTCCCCCTGTCAATTTTGGGGAAATTGGCCTTCGGGCAATGTTTAACTCAATAAAACACTACCTTCTAATTATCCCGTAACTATAAAAAAAAAATGACTTTTTTGTCTGTACACAGGTCTTTGAAATTCTTGAGTTTTGAGTTTATCTGATACTAACATTTTGAGATATGTTGCTCCAAAAATGACATTTTAGCTCGTCGCACTTTCAGCATAAAAAACATTTTTGAAATGGCATAACTTTTGAACAAAAAATGATAGAGCCATAAATTTGGTATCAAAATGTTCTGAATTAAAAGTTGCATACAAAAAAAGCTATAATACTGGATAAATCTTCAATTCGAAATTTTAGTTCTGAGTAGCTATTTATAATCATTGCTAAATATTGCGTTGTCATTGATTATACCTGATGCTTACTATATGGAACAATATAATTATATGACCCGTGTACCTAAAAACAATTGTGAGCCTTCCATTAAGCTTTGTGTGAGAGAAGAGTTCAGATTGTTGAATGTCTGTTCCAAAAGAGCCACCTGGCTGAAATCTCTTTCATCAAAGTATGCATGTGTAATTAACTCCAGTTTTGCCTTGATAAGCCCAAACAATGGCTGAAATAAAAGAAACAATTGATACAAAAACAATAAAACAGTTGATTTTTCTTCATTTAAAACTAAGCATAGTTTAGCATACCACAAACTGCTGGACCTGAAGACAATGGAACAGCACAGTGCTGATTGTGTTTTAGGATTAATTTACTGAGTGAGGTTATATTCAATATTAAGTCCCTTTGTTACTTAACATGATTTCGGTACAATGTACAAATCAATTGTTCTTTTGCTTCTGTTTATATAGTATTTTGATGAACTGTTGCATGATTCAAGGCAATTACATTATTTTATTTTAAAGCTTTACGAAAACAAAGAGCATACATGTGACATTTTCATAATGCTGAACTAGACATATGACAAAATCCAATGAATTTTACTGAAATTCCACAAACGATGCTGGATTGTACGTTCGATAGATATGAACCACACATTGTTAATGCTATAAAGCATTACTCCTTCCACTAAATTATCTTTTTCCATCATTCTCTCAGATTCATTCTTTGCATAATTTCTTGTAAGAGAAATATATTTTCTTACAAAGCAGATGACATGATTAGCATATTTAACCTCAACATGGTGAATAAATCATAATGGCAATGTGACAACTGGTGAGAGAGGGTGACCCAAAAATTCATACACATCTTCTACATAAAGCAGTTTCACAAATAAGCTGATGTCACTGTTTTTATCATAATACTGAAATAGGAATATGTTCAAATGCTTATCTGACCTCTCTGCTCTGTTCCAGTAACTAAGTTGAATATGTCACTGGCACACTTAATATGTTATACTCTCAGAAGCTTTTCAGTGGGTATGTCAACATTTGGTGCAATTGAAGATAATTGTATCCCACCTTTACTCATGTTTTGTTTTCTTATAAGCAAGGAGATCTACAGCAATTACCACTTGTATCTGATCAACAAAATCATAAATATGTTCAGTTTCTTTTGTCAATCAGAAATGATGTGAAATATTTACATCTCAGCAGAGAATTCCCCATACTAACATATACTCACCAATCTACTTAAGACACACACACTTTTCTGCACGGTACTTCTTGTTACATCAGCTGTGCGGTTGATTAAATCCTAAGTAAAAACAGACAATAAAGATAAATTAACAAAAAATAGAAAAAACAAATCTTTTTTAAAGACCACCTTTATATTCAAACAGCAAATGAATGCTGGTCTTTAATTTCAATTTTCACTTTCACCCATGTGAAAATTTTCTATATGTCGACATGCACATGAACAAAAAGGAGAACAAACAAAAGACTTATCCTAGTTAAACAGATCTTACACTATTAATCTTCAGTCATAAATTTTACTTTACCTTAGCATCCATCTGTCTGTAACAAGACACACCATATACAGTTTGGAGGTTGTTCTTCTTGCCAGGAAGCACAAAGTATACAGTGTCTGAAAAATATGACATGAAACCAGAAAAAGTGATAGAAGTTATTCATGGGGCAAACAGGAGCAACTACATTAAATTGAATATTTTGAATATAATTTGAATATATTGAAAATCTTTGAACAGTTGAGAAGCGATTGAGGGCAATAATACTTGTAGCCAGGACAAACACACACTCTGTCAATCAAAAGAGACAAACTTAATAAAACAGGGCTGCCAACCCTAACAAGATTCTAAAAGGGACATAAGGACCTAGAATCAGTGATTCTATTTGCCACTTGTCAGAAAAAACTTTCAGATACAATAAATTCGTAGGTCAGGAATAGTGATCCGCCACTGAAACTGATGCTACTACAACAACTATTCTGAACATTTCTGGGATAACATGTACACCTTACAATACTTTAAATCTGTGGTGTCTGTGGCTTAGTAGTTGGGCTGTCAGACTCTGAGTACAAAGTTCCAGGTTCGAATCCAGACAGGTCCCAACATTTGCCTCTTGGGAAAGATACTTTACACACATTTCCTGACTCGGCCTAGATTAAAATAGGTATCCGACGATAGACAGAGAATGATATCGTTAGACTGATAAAGTTTACAACATTTAATAGGTAGCCGCCTCATATGTTTCCAAGAAAGCTGAGAACATCTGTGAATGTTCCATTAAGTCTGTCGGGGTAAAAATACATTATAAAGCACTTAGAGCTTGTACAGTGTACTGGGGCAATGGGCTAAATAAATGCTTAATATCACTGTTGTTAATATCTAACAGAACTCGCACTGAATAATTTTTTAAAATTTCTCTCTGAGCTCATGAAAAAAAAAAATTTTAAAAACGGGCAACAGTAAGTATGAAAAAAAAAAGGCTAAAGAGAGACTTGCATAAAATGGAATTCCATGCTTTCTCTTCCAAAATAGGACTCTTCAATTCATCAGTTAGAGCATCACTGCTAATACGACCACATAGCTATGGGAATAGTAATTTATATTTCATTCAGGAAATATTCTTATGGAGAATACAAAAGTGAGGAAGAAGGATACTTTTACCATTTCCCATTGACAGATAATGCCAAAAAGACTAAAGCAAAGCATAATTTTAAACAACCTGGCAGAGGAAATTAGTGAATTTACTATTTATGAGTTCATACAGTGTGGGTTTGTCCTTCTCTCACCCTAGATGATAGCACTTCCAGTATTTTTTCTTTCTTTCTACAAAAGGAATACAGGTTTGTGGATCATGCTCCACAAATTTCAGCTTACCATGAATTTTTCAACAAGTCTACTATTTTGTAAAAATATGCAAATAAAAAAATCAAAGATTGAAGACTGAATTTCCAAAAATAGATCAAACCTTTGAGATAATTGTGGGCACCATCCGGCAAGGCAAGTGATGGTATGTGCTTCCATTCTTCAGGAATTTCATGGCTTTCCACAGAATTTCCTTCAATAAGTGGTGGATATGAAAATTCAACCTGTAAATGAATGATTCAAAACAAATAGAAAATAATTAAAGAACAAATTGCTTGAAACAAGTGCAATATTTACAGCATCATATTTCAGAATTTAGAAATTATTAGAAATCACTATACTTTTAATTATAAAGAAATGCAACCTCTTCTAAATTCTAATTGTCAGTTAAAAATTTCTTAAAGCAACCAAATGTCCAAATACACAGTTAACTGCAGCTATGGTTAACTGTTACTGGAGCCAACATTAAAATCACACTCAATCTTCCTTTTATTCCTAACACAATAAAGTAACTCAAAATACATATGTGGACTCCAGTTGAAAAATTGTTACTCCTCTCGTTTCATGATTCCAGATTATCTCTGCAAATGGAAGTCACGATCCGAAAATGGAAAATGGTACATACATATCGATTACTGCCCTTCAATTATATAAGGGTATGATTACTATTGCTACTTTAAGTCTATTAGAATGTACCCTAGCCCTACAATCAAACAGCACTATATTATATAGATCTATATCTTGACACTAATTAGGGTAGCATGCATTTTGCCAGTAGTGCAAATAAACAAATTAGCAGTCATAATCACACCTCTTCATAACTGGAGGATAGTAATTAGTATATGTGTCATTTCTTCTTCTGAGTTGCAATTTATGTTTCTGAGATAAGGTCAGGACCACGGAACGAGAGAAGTGCCAAAAACCATGGTCTAAAATGAAACAACAGAATTTACAGCACAACTTGAACCACTCTCTATTTCTCAGTGGATCCAGGTCTTTGAAAGGAGTAATCTACCAAATTTATTTGCTAAGACTGAAATTAAATTTGAATGCAATAAAGAGATCTAGGCTAGATCTAATACTATAGGATATGATTTGGTGGGTTGGTGCCTTTGGGAGGGTGTTTGGCTTATAAAACTTTTTCTGTACACATAAAAGAAGAAGTAAAAAAAAAGCTAAAATCTGTCAATTTTGGTTCGAACTGGTGCAATCTGACATGATGCTGACATCTGATGACCATAACACATCTATCCTAACGCAATAGCCCACCAGTTAGATCTAATCTAGATTTTGATTCTAGAGTCTAGTAGATCTAGATCTAGACTAAATCTAGACCAAGACTAGTGAAGCCGAGAGGAATGTTGACAAACCTGACATCCTTTCTTGTGATGAAACCCAACAACAATAACATGCAACACAGGTTCTTCCATGTCGGCTATTTTTTCTTCATTGTTTCTTGTTGTATCCATCTATGAAATAATTGTTATATTCTGCTGCATTTTGAAATGTGGACTTCTAATTATTGTTGACGTAGCCTGGCCTAATCAGGCCCTCCCCTTCTGTTAACTTGTTGACTTCTCGCATGCGTGCCAGATTTTCTGGTGTTGCTCTATTTTTAGAATTTCTTTAGACGGCTTTTGATGATTGATGATTTTGATGAAATTCATAAAACATACGTGTTAAGATCCACAAATTATTATTCCATTTTACTAAATGATTTTAACAGGTACATGTATGAGACATAAACTTTGATAATCTAGAACTGTTATTATGGTCAGTTCATCTATAAGAGATCACAGATTCATGCAGATGTAAAGATCTTATTTTTGAAAAAGGGAGAAAATTTCATTTGAAAAGTCATCTTTGTTTAGAAAATAATGGGACTAAATAATATGAAATTAATGACATTCGGAACACTTAAGACTCCTAAACAAATTAATTTCAGATTTTAAATATATATCCAAGCAGGCAGTTCAGTTAAAGTTTGTTGACTGTTAAGTTTTCCGGTTAGACTTTTGAACTGAAAACTTAACTACTTCTTTAACCATCCGCTGATTTAATAATTCGACTAACAAAGTAGTACAAAAATTGTCGGTGTTGTTTATAGGGGAAAATAATTTAAAACATTTCATATAGGGTTAAAGATATTTTTAAAAATAAGAAAATATTCATAAAAACAAAATATATCCGAATTTCTTCTCTTATGGATTGATAAGATTTATTGGACTACTTTCTGACACGAGTTCTCATTCATTTCCTTTTCATGACATACCAACGTGGTCGAAGGACGTGAATCGACCTGAGACACCAACAATGGTAAATTTTCGTTTCATGAATGTTTTGGGAAGAAATGGGCAGGCAAAATTTTGCTGTCGAACTGATATAACGGAGATTTCTGTCCTAAAACAGATCCACTTCCTTTTTATTTCAGAACTGAGCAGCCCAACAGTTAACACATTAGAATCGACCGGTATCAGTACTAGATTCTAGATCTATAGCCCATAGGACTGGAGGGTCAGTACATCACGTCGGGTCTTCGCGTCACCTATGTCCGCATCATGTCAGACTGTACCAATCTGCACCAAAATTGGTTAATTTCAATAGCTCAATGGTCAGAAGAAATCAGCCAATTTTGGTGCAGATTGGTACAGTCTAACATGATGCGGACATAGGCGACGCGAACACCCGACGTGACGAATTGACCCTCCAGTCCTATCCAATAGATCTAGTCTAGATCTAGATGTCTATCAGAAAGGAGAAAGATCTTTCACCCAGACATCTAGATCTAGACTATGTATCTAGAATTTATATCTAGATCTAGAGATGTTATACGGCCTCATGACATGAGTAGCAAAAAAAAAAAATTAGATCTAGAGTCGAAGAACCACATATGGGCCGCTAAGCTCTTCATGGAAAAGAAATCATTCCAGCTTTCAAGTATGACTGGTTAGGTTTCTTTGTGAGTGTTGTGACAGTTAGATATCCCTGTCCCATATTTGGGGTGTCCCATTGCTGTTGTAAAATTTGTATTTTTGTTACAATGAAATTACCATGTTCTACTTCGACCCATCTGAATGATACCCCATATGGGACAGGTCCCTCAAATGGGACAGTGTGGAACCCAATGTGGGACACTTACAGTTTTCAGCCCAATGAGTTAATAAATCATTTTAACAGTATTACTATACCAATTTGTTTTGTCTAGACCATTCAAAGTTAAAAGGGTTTGGCCCCGACTTCGCGTTTTTGTTCATGACAGATTGAATGACAAGTAACAGTATGGTACACCTATCAACTGATATCGATGATACACCTACCAACTGATATGGTACAGGCCGTTGCTATTGGGACCCGGCTCCCCATAGAATATTTTTGCTATAGGCTACGGACCCGGGCTATTTTTAGAACACCCCAGTGGAACCGGACCACGGACCCGGGGCTATTTTTTAGAACGGACCCGAGTCCCCCTAGAATATTTTTGCTATGCGGACCTGATGTTTTAATGTTACGTTGCCCAGGTCCGTTTAGTGTCCATTTTGCTGTCCAGACCCTGGCTTACTATCTGGTCATGTGTTTTCTAATTACTGATTTGCTATTGGGACACATGCTTTCTAAATACTTTGGCTTGCTACTCAAGTAATGGATCTAGTACTAGATAGATCTATCGGCTTCCTATGCCGATAGGATGTCCCTTTAGTACTGTTTTACTAACGGGACACAGGTCGTCTTGGTGCAGGGATAATAGATTTAATAGAACTATATTAAATGCTTGCTTAACTTCAGTGTTTAAACCGACAGAAACAGACACTCCTGAGATCGCCGCCTAAGGTTTAGAGTGACAGAAACCAACACTTGGCCCACAGTGCTGTTACCATTCAGACCGACAGTGGAAACACCTATTTTTTTGGTGGGCTGTCATTGGTCAATAAAATGACGTTCATGATCTAATAATAGAAGGGGAACCTCGTTGACGAATTGAATAAGAGTTCTGTGATACCTAGGGTGTGCTAGCGCATGTTTTGAGGCAGCTACATAACATATTGTATGGTGCTATGGTCAGCGGCAAGAGATCATTTCTTCTGCCTCTTCGATCGCCATTGCGTTCTCACAGTCTCATTCACTCGCTTTTGAACTCGTTTGCTAGAGTCTATGAAAATGACACAGTGTGTAATTAGGAATCAGATATTGATACTGGATTAAATCTAGATTTCGATGACGGGCAAAACACCAATAAATCTTGCATGTGCATAAGATCTGTCATGAACTGAGATGCGATCAAGCCTAGATCTAGACCCGGATCAATGCAGTTTAGCCTTCGATCAAGCTGTAGATCTAAGTCAAATGCCGTGAGTTAGAAAGCATAGTCAAGGAGATAAAAATGAAAGTAATTTGTTCCTGCTATTTTACACTTCAAAAGCTTATAATACAGTCAAACTTCTGGATAACGACACCCCTGAATGACAACCCGTGGATAGCGACATTGGCCTCTGGTCCCGATTTTTTTGCTATATATTATTAGTAATAAAAACCCCAAAATAGCGACATACATTTTAGTAATACCCCTGTTTAGTGACATTGATATAGCGGTAATCGGCAGTTGACACCCACGCCCTATACAAAAATTTTAGCCAAATAGGCAACTACAGAGGGAAAATGGCGTTCAAGCACTGTTTACGATAAAAACAATGAAAATACGCATTGGGGAGTGAAAGCATAACTGGTAAACCCTTTGTCAACAGGAAAAATACACATTCTATGTGGTTGGGACGTGTCTTATCACAGGCACTGGTCCGTGCATCGTTCTATTCACGGAAATCTCACCACACCCCCTTTTTCCGCCATCTTGAAAACCTCGGAATGACGACACCCCTGGATAACGACATAATTTACCGGTCCCGGGCGATGCCGTTTGACTGTATATAATATCCTCTTTTTTTTTGTGTTTCTGTCTCTCCTTTCTCTCTCTCTCTCTCTGTCAGTCTCTCGATTTCAGCTTCTTTTTATATCGCATTGAGTTAAAATAGATGTTGATAATAATGGCAAATACAGTAGATAAATCATTTATTCTTCATTTAAGTTTAATGAATGGGGCACTTTGCTTGAAAAAGAATTCGACTGTGGTTGTTTCTCTGCAACCACAGAACTTCACCTGACCGGAGGTCAGAATAATGTAAACACACCAGGCCGCCACAGTGCGCAGGAAGTTGAACATACGCACGAAGACTGCTGCTGATTAATGTATACGTGGAAGTGGTATTGCCTCATTATAAATGTCAATTACACTATTAAGTTATACATCTATATCTGAGTCATCTAAAAAAAAAAAAAAAAATCGCCCAGGTCCGTATAGCAAAAATATTCTATGGGGACCCCGGGTCCGTGGTAGGGGTGTTCTAAAAATAGTCTGGGTCCGTATAGCTGAAATGTTCAATGGGGACCCGGGTCCCTATAGCCACTTTGTATGGTACGCCTACTGACATGGTACATATTTCTTAGGTGCATATATAACATATGGTATACACACACAGTCTACACGCAATTGACATGAAACTATAGAGAATTGAAAACATGTGGTAATGGTATGAAAATGACAACTGACATTTATTTACCATTACAAAAATCACATATTATGACATTATTAATGTCTCAATTTCTTCCACGGTCTTTCCAACCAATTTCTCATTTGTACAGTTCACATGGTACAGTTTACAACACCCACTACACTCAACCCAATCCACAAACACATCATCCATCGCACGCAAACAGATGACACATGTTTTCATAGAAACGTTGTATACTGACCATTAACTGGCTATACACCACCAGCGCTGTTTTTGTTTTATAAGTTAAAAATAAATAGATCTAGATTTTGAATATTTTCTTTAATTTTAAAAGTTTGAAATGAAATTCAGTTATTGAGGTTATTCTGTATTTAAATAAATCATTTATTTTTATTACTAAGATTATTTTTAGAGAATGACTATTGACAAAGGTATATTCACAGTATGGATAGATGGAATCCCCTAAGTCCTATTTTGGATAGTTCTCTTGGGGACATTGTGCTGTTTAGAAGCTTCCCTGAAGCTCAGTTTCTTTTCTTTCACAGCACTCACAGCAGCTTGTACTGCATCTTCAGAGTAAGACAATCACTTTGGTGATGCCATGATGCTGACAATAAGAACAGAAGCATTAGATCCCTCTAGAAATTATATTTTTCTTTTAATTTGATGAAAACTGAACCTCAAAATATTTGAATACCAGTAATTTTAGAAAAAAACAATTCATAAAGGCACACAAAAAGTGTCCTATATAAGTATTCAGAGGTACGGAAACTGCTGGCCCATATTGGGTTCATCCCAGAAAACAGAGCTACCCCAAATGGGCCACCTTATAAATAGCCCATCTTGCACATAGCGGAAACTTTATTACTATTTCTGTTTTTAAGCTGGCACTAAAGACGTAAAGTGCCATGGTTTTGTTGTTACTTAATTTAGACTTTGGCAGCATTTATGAGATAGCTGTTTCCTGTAGCACGTTTGTTTAGAAACTGATAAAAATGGCAGTGTCCCACACTTTCTTGCTTCGATTCAGAAACAAAACTTCTTCTCGGTTCACAATCAGCTTTTCAATATCACTGCCAGAGCACATCAACACAGGAAATATTTGGGATGGGCAAGGCAAAATAAAAAATCTGCCGAGAAAAGTAGCTTAACCACAATATAAGGCAATAAACTGGCCACTGGCCCATACGTGGGGTATGCCCATGAGCATTTCCTTGACTGTAGATCTAGTCTAGATCTAGAGTGTATCTAGAATCTAGATCTTACAGGCTGAAAGAGTCTGGGAAGAAAAGTAATTTAAGGCCGTTGCTATAAGGACCTGGGGCCACTTAATGTTACTTTGCTATTCTGACCTGCGTCTGTTTAGCTTAAGTGTTACGGGTTTACTAAGTATCTTAGTGGGACGAGTTGGAGAGGCATACCATAAGCACAGTGAGAGAAAAAAGACCAAATAGCGACAAAAATGTAGGAATTAAAATAGAATTTTCAGTTACATTGGGAGGATGCATCGTTGATAGATCTAAATCTAGATCTACGGTGTTTTGCAGTCAGACTGAGCCGATATGTTGACCTACTTAGCCTCTGCGTGAATGAGTTAGATCCGAAGCTACCGCAAGTATGGTAGAGTCAGGTAACTTCGCCACTGTCACGCAGTGCTGCCATACTCGGCCTCTCTCTCTCTTCCACTGCATGTGTTGAACCTTGTCGGGCAATTTCGCCACCGTTCAGGGAAATTCGCCACCAGCATGGACTACATAGTGTGGCAGCATTGGTGCGACCCGGTGCAGCACCACTTTTCTTTCCTTTCCAGTTTCACTGTCCACATTTTGCCCAGCTGGACTTGTCATTGATTATCGTTATTTGTCACAGTATTGTAACTTTATCTTCCTTTCTTCCGTAGTTTTAGCATTTATCTTTGTCTTGAATGTTAGGAGCAAACAGCATTGTTGCACAAAGAACAGTGCAGTGTGGTCTTCATGTCCTTCTTGAGCATATGTGACACCAACCACGCTTTCTACTGATACGCGCCACTGCTTGTGTATGCTGTGCTTCGGACTGGAGTCCATACGCTGCAATAGCTATCTGAATAGTAACCTTTAAATGTTGATTCAAGTTCTGCAGTGTCAGTCGCCTTCCAAGTTGTGGTCTAACTCCTTTGCCACCGTAATATTAAAGAACTCGATTGTCTTGCCCTGACAGATTGTCTTGAGGGGTTAATTTTCCACCAGATGATCAGGGAAGCAATAAATGCCAAATCCAGAATGTTGTAAAACATCAACAATGGCCATCTGTGTGTCTTTCTTTTGGTGGTGAGAGAGTGACACATTTGATCCATGCTGTCTGCTCCACCTTTGGTGGCATTATATGACATCACGATCTCGGGTTTTTTTTTTTTTTCTAGATGCACTGTCATGGTGCATGGTACTCCAACGCACATTTTTTTTTATTGGATTGGAAAGCCACAATTGTCGTCTTTTTTTTTTAAACCCAAATATGGCATCCCCCTTCCTTAATCCTTTATGGGTCATATTGATATAGATTTGAGCATATGTAATAATGTTAATCTGAAGCATAAAAAACTCTCCTGTGAAAATCTTTCCAAAGGACTGAATGTAGTATTAGTAGTATACTGTATGGTATGCTGGCTTAATGGCTTGGAAATAATGGCGAATTAAAAAGTCCTGTGTTGATATTGGAAGTAAGCATCATTTATGATTGGTCAGAGTAATTGTTCATGCCCAGCAATTGTGAATATAACACGGAAATATGATGCTGGGGGTGTGCTGTATGCCATTTCACAGTTCTGAAGAATTACTCGTGATGATACTTCTGTAGTATCATCACCCACGGATTCTTTTTACATTCACAAAAGCATGTGTGCAGCATAGATATAATAATCATTTTGGATTTTCACAAGCTAAATTAGCGTCTGGTATTGAAATTCTTGGCTCTTTTGATATGGCATGGGACCAGTTCTGAATGATTGCATATCCACATATATGCTGCACTATAATTAGCACTTTTGTGATTGCACACATGAAAGTTGAGTGGTGCTTTTTTCATCTCACCTATACCTTGAATTATTGGTGGATGCATACACTTTGATGATACTGATTCTGAAGACTGCAATTAGATTGGGTTATTGTGTACAAGTCCTATAATCGCTCATTTTTTCATTCTACACAGGCAGCCAGACCTCTTATATCAGTTCACAATGAAAAGGGTGAAACCACTAACACCAATATTGCCCTGCCTGCTGTGTTCAAAGCACCAATTCGGCCAGACATTGTGAATGTGGTTCATTTCCAAATGCTGAAAAATACACGCCAACCTTATGCTGTGTCAGAAAAAGCAGGTATGTTGATTTATTTGGAAATTTGATTGGGTACCAAGTTGCTCTTAACATCTCTTTCTGCAAGCTCTTGTAGATAAAAATGTGCTATATTTATCCTAGACCTTTTGATGGAGACTTGAACTCTGTGAGATTAATCAAATAACTAACAAATAATTTTTTTTTTTTGATCTGGGTGCTTGAAATCACTATGAAATTATGGAAAGAGGTATCCATTACATTGCAAAAGTAACTCAGTGTTATGTTGTAGGCCTATTAAACCCAAATATATTAAATACAGTTTCGGATGTGAGGTGATGTTGAAGAAAATGGAAAGAAGACGCCACTGACCTGTTAATTAAGTCTTTTGCCCTTTTAAAATATTTTTTCTCCAGGACATCAGACATCAGCTGAATCATGGGGAACTGGACGTGCTGTTGCTCGAATTCCTCGTGTGCGAGGTGGGGGTACCCACAGATCTGGCCAGGGTGCATTTGGTAACATGTGCAGAGGAGGACGCATGTTTGCCCCCACAAAGACCTGGAGACGCTGGCACAGAAGAATTAATACAAACCAACGCAGATATGCTATCACCTCAGCAATTGCTGCTACAGGTGTGCCGGCTTTGGTGATGTCCAAAGGTAAGTTAAGCATTGTAGATGTTGCATGAGAATCCATTAGTGTCTTGTTCTAGGGCGATACGAAATTTTGGAGGGGGGGGGGGGGGCACCAAACCCTCTTTGTGTGTTTTCCAAATCTTGAAAAAGTATGAACAAAATCCTGAAAGTACGAGAATATTAGTGAACAATTTGTTCAGTTGCAAGCTTTATGATCAATTTGCATTTTAGCAAAACGTAAGGAAAATTGTTGGGAGTTTTTCTTGCTTCATCCATGAGTGTATGAGAGAGAGGGGTGCTCTTGCCTCTTTCCTGTACATCAAACCCTGCTTTGTTTAGGTTTGATTTGATCATCATAATTCATAGAATAAAAGGATGTACATGTGAAATCTGATGGAAGTTTTAGTTTTCGTTTTAGCAGTGCAACTGGAGTAATTATCTTTGCTTGTGGCTTCTTTTTTCTTTTTATTGAAATGGTTTATTTCAAAAATAAATCTTTTGCTCTCAAAAGGTCACAGGATTGAAGAGATCCCTGAGGTTCCCCTTGTAGTAAGTGACAAAGTGGAAGAAATAAAGAAAACCAAGGAAGCTGTTGCGGTTTTGAAGAAACTGAAGGCTTGGTCTGATATTGAAAAGGTACTTTTTTTTTTTTTTTTAAACTTCCCATATATTATCAGTACTTTTTTATGGAGTCCTTTTTTGAAGTGCTTGGCAGTGTTAGATCATTATGAATCTGTGTTAAAAATCAGTGAAAAGACAGTCCTACCTGCCAGAAATTTGCAGCTGCTTTCTTTAATTTGCATTATAAAAGGGATGTCAAACTTCTGATTTTAGTCGGAATTCTGACTTTTTTGTCATTAGTGACTTTATTTTTGGGTGATCAACTGCCGACTCTGCAGCGTCCATAAGGCAATCGCAGTTTTGTAACAATTTTTAGTGTGATATAAGTCCCACACGATAAGAGTGAAACCGGAAGTTCAGTAGAATTTTTCACATGCACCGGACGAGAGTTAATTTCTCACACTACAACATGTAGTCAAGTGGTCACGTGAGCATTGAACACGGTGGAGTACTGACAACAAAATAATACGTTCATGGTCTTCGAAAGATTAATATAAGAGGGCAACTGTTTGCAATCAAGAGCTAGATCTAGTTATGATATGAGATTATGATGACAGCACTTCGTGTGGGATCTTTTAAGTTCTTGGAATTTTCACTGATTGTATAATCTTACCCCATTCCCAGGTTCTTGTAAAAACTTGCAAACTTCTCTCAAAACAACTTTGTCTAACATGACAAGCTTAGATTTTTTAAAAGTGTCTACGTAACTGGACAGCACCTGACCGCCATGACAAAATAATGGGGTGGGGGCGTGTCCACAAAATTTTCCAACTTTTTGGCAAAACCAGTTTGACATCCCTGATTATAGTGAATGGAGCACAATAAGTTTTGAATTGATATTATGATATAAACAATTGGGTTAAAGCAGATATATTACGGGCTTTAAATGGCTTATATTTGATTGAAGGGGACTTCTTAATAATTCCTTGACTTTTTAACTGCGAAGGTGTACAACAGCAAACGTTTCCGTGCTGGAAAAGGAAAGATGAGAAATCGTAGACGCATTCAGAGACGGGGCCCTCTTGTTATATACAACCAAGACAATGGCATCACACGAGCCTTCAGAAATATCCCAGGTGAAAGTATTACCTAGTTTTGAGCCTGGCAATATATGATGATAATAAGGTCCGTGTTTCTGAGTTCTGTTGAAGACATAAACCTTCTGATATTGCCATGGTTCATTTAAGGGGGTAAGCGGTGAAAATTTCAGATAATTTCACCAGACTAAGAAGAGAAACTTTGACATGTTGTTGTGTATGACTGGGAAAGATGTTTTTCACTTTCAAATTA
>JBCEWB011003930.1:0-15048 GCA_039654565.1 Peronia peronii | reverse complement strand
CATCAGTTTCTGGGTGCCGTAAGAATAAAGTCAGAAATAAAAGTTACGGCTGCCGTAAATGTAGCCACTGCGAAAAATAAATATGACCTTGATATTCTTGATGTCTGATCTTCATCCTTCGTTACCTTTGCACTTTGGACAATGAAATGAAAGGTCAAATTGTAACTCAGTTTTAATTTAGTGACTTCAGCATGTTTTAATATTTCTGTGACATTTATTGTCATCTAATACTTATGCGTGTAGATATAAAGTGTGCATAGGCTATTGAAATGAATCCAGTGGTTAAGAAGAAATAAATAAATGCAAAAATATTTGTTCATCTAATTTTTGTACAATATGATGGAGTGCTTTCATTAAAAACAACAACAACAAAATAGCAGCAGCGATAATTGCTCTTCAAGCCTACTAGCCGACACCGCCGAGAAGCCCTCGAATGTGAGGCCCCTCAGAGAAAGAAAAGTGACAATCCCTGCGCGTCATGTGACAGCCCGCTGACTGAAACTTACAGGAGCCATAGCGCTATAAAAGTGGTAGCGGCTGGATCTCTGGAACTGGTACCCCTAGCTGTGTGCTTGCTTCTCTGGGATTTCTTGGCATAGTCGCCCTGTTATATTGGACAGTAGAAAGAGAGCTGCGATTAGGTAATGTCTCTGTCATGAGTCTAAGCTTATAGCCTGTTTGGTTCATGATATTGCCATTTGCTTAAGACTGCTATGCGTTTAACAATACGAAAACTGATATTTTCCACGTTGGGGTTTAAGAGTCTATCCTAGCTGAAGTTTGTAGCAAGATGGGCAAAATGAGAATTATACTTTTTTTTTTTTTTATATTTGACACAGCGATTGAATGTTAACTCACACGAAGTTTTAATAGCCGATTGTTATTATCATTTTTTTTTAATTGCTCAGGTCTTCCTGTATCAAGAAATGGGAGCGGAAAATGTATTATCTTTCACGGAGATAATCAGACATAAAGTTGATGTTGTCCATAAGATTCTGTGGGTTGTTTTTAAATTCATTGACAAAATGAAGCTAGATCTGGTGCAAGAGGACAACCAGAGTTGTTTTATTATTATTTTGTTTATTTATTTATTTATTTATTTTGTTTAACTAGACGTCATTAAGAATATTTGTCAGAGTTTCTATGCGACGTCTTCATATGGTCTATGAACAGTAAGCTTTAAGGCCATACGCAGCTTCCTAATCTTGATGTCCTAGGATCAAAGAACTTGTCGCTCCATGTGTCAATTTATATCGTGAATAAACAAGAAAAATTCATGACATTTGATTCTGGCTGCTTTGTGAAGCGAAGTCTTGAAAAGTGATATTTGGTTATCGCCTATAAAATATGCCAGTTAATGTTCTGCTGCCGAGACAGAGGATCGATTTCTCGGTGTCTGGTACGAAACGTGTACATGGCATAGCTGTCATTTATCTGTCAAATGGTCTAGTGCCGGTACAGGTATTTAAAAAATACAGTGAAAGACACTCTGTGGATTCCTGCGAGCGGCTTATGAGACACCGGTTAGAGATTGATCAATAGTAGATCGATCTTAACTGGTTGATGCGATAACAAACATTTTTTTTTTTATAATATACACTTTGATTTTTTTTTTTTTTTTTTTTTACTTTCCAGGCAGCAATTATTTAAATTTAAGGATCCAGCTACGTAATTTGTTTGTTGTTGTTTTTTGCCCATTGTGTTCACCAATAATTTTAATGTAGCCCCATCTCCCTCCCTCCCCTTTCGTCTTCGATTTCTCTCTTCAATTTTTGTCAGGAAAAATCAATTTGAGCGGTGCTTTACTTTTGTGACACTTACGGTTTGTGTCTTGAAATGACCCAACTATATTTTTTTCAGAAACGCACAAATACAAAATATTGATATACATATATACATGGTTGGTAACACGTGTTTACTTGCAGGCATCCGCAAAGTTGATTGCAATATTTTTTATTTCTTGTTATCTTGGCGTGGAGACTTTACGTTTTAAATGCTAATTCTTGTTAACCTAGCCTACACATTGATTCGCTTTACACTTTTAGGTTTGCGATACCCGTGTGTTGACATGGAGAGTGAGGCGATACTTTTCGGCTTTTCTTGTTTTGCATTGATTTTCCATGTACTTTCTGGCTAGGGTTCTCTGTTTATTTTTGTGGCCATGTAGTTGGTTGATTGGAATACGGTTGTTGCGTAGGTAGGTTGCCGATTCGAATGTGCAAAGTTCAAACGAAATTTGACATTTTATCGCCATAGGAAGAATTCAGCTCCCCGACGAGAAAATTCTGCCAATTTTCGTTTCAGCCATAAAATGGCAATTACTGATTAAGCAGATAAAGATATATATATATATATATAAGCTGAGGTCGCTGAAGGGACAGAAACCCGGAACGGACGGAAAGAGACGGAGAAGGTCCAAGAAAAATGTTATTGTGTCGGAAACTAGAAGAACTGTGTTGCGTATAATCTCTGCGGATTCGAGTAGCTTTGAAGATCAGATATGCTCGATCCTTCTGCTAGCATTCAACAGTAGTTAGTGAGATTAGTTTGAGTGTCTGTTTGTCCGAATCTAGTTAGACGGAAAGACTTTGACAGACGTATGATCAGCAGGCAACACGCTAGTGATTCCATTGATAACTTCGAAAACTCTTTGATCGTGCTCTTGGACGCAGCCAGCATTGATTGTCTTGTCCTGAGGATACCGTAAGTGTACGTAGTAACATCCAGTTAGTGATTTTTAAGCAGCGAATTTCATTAGTTCTTGACGAATTTACTGCGACAGGAATCGCCGATCCTGAAGGCCGTGGGTTACCCTGTCCGCGTAACGGCCAGAAGGAAAACATCGGGACAAAAGCCAAGCTGTCGTGCCATGTGTCCAATAGCTCGCCTACTTTGTCTTCATTATTTCCTTGAGTATGGCACTTTATAGTGCTGATGGACTGTAATCGGACTACTGACCTGAAATTTTATGATGCCTTGTGTTGTCTGTGACATTATTTTTTGCCATACTGGGCTTTGCGTGCCTTTTGGCTTCGAGCTTCGATAGCGGCTTTGTCCTACAAGATCATAGGTTTCTGTTAGCAGCCAAAATGGACGCGATTAATGAAGACAAAACTATGAAACCGGAAATGTGTGATCTTTAATTCAGATAAGATAGGTCACCAAGGCTGGAACTTTCATGTGCTTGATTTTAAGAAGTCATTAATGTCAGTCACCATTTCATGAGTTTGCATTTTATTTGATGCCGTTCACCCAGACTGGCGCCAGGGAAGACTTGATTCTCAGTTATCCTTCACACAACTATTATAGGCCTACATTTTTTACTGTCTTAAGTTTAAGATGTCTGATTTTCACAATGCATTAGAAGAAATTTTTCGATTAGCAGCCGGGAAGAGGCAGACACTGTCCGCAAATTCTAGACCCACCGATACTTCAAATTTCAGCAGCAATTTTGCGCGGTTAGGACGAATGACCACTATATTAGCAACTATGTCAAACATTATAAGCATGTATTTTGCGGCGTAGTGCCGCATTACTGAGTAACACATTACTGAGTTACACATTCACCGCATTTCGGGGATTTAAAAGAAAAACAACAGATTTTCAGAGCATAGGATTTTCTATTAGTTTTAGTATAGAGAAGTCACAAGTGCCCGTTATGGATGATTTCCTTTCTCTAACGGCAGCATAAATTACTCCACCACACACAAAAGAAATATTGATAAAATAAACATACACCAATGCCAGAACCATGACATGTATATTACAATAGGAGAACGAGTACAAAAAAAGTCAACCATAAAATATATTTCTAGTTAGAAAGCGAACTGCCTGTATGTGGACCGATGTTTGAAAGTGACATATTCCACGGGCTCTCCGTTATCGAACACGTGAATGGCGCCGTAAGTAGTACATACATACTATCGGCGTAGCGTTTTGGGTGGAGTTTAGTGTGTGCACACCCTACAACATTGTTTGGTGGAATGAAATACGATTCAGTTTCAGTTGGGGCGGCGTGAAGAAAAAAAAAAACGGGAAGATAATGTGCTTGGTGCGTGCCGATCGCGCTCGATGCCCCATTTTGATATTACAACATACTAAAGTACAGAGACTGGCAAAGAGCACCGGTAAAAGAAGAAAGACGGCATACGGGGGAGCTGCCTTGGACCGTGCCTTATTTAATAACCCGTATTCTATAAAACTACTACTTTTGTGTTAGGTGTGTAAGGTAAGATGTAAAACAATATTGTTGTTGTTTTGTATCTGTATTTAATATATTTCAAAGTTCATGTGTATATTTTTTAAGGTTGGACATAAACTGTGTGATTCTGATGGTATAGATTTATTGAAATCTTAAAAACAAAACAAAACAAAACGCACAATTACTTCCAGCCAGGATAAATGCTCCACTCTTAAATCTTACAGCTTTGGGCTTGACACAGGTTCCGTCACATTGTTCGTGCAAACAGGAACCTATTGGCCTATCCTTCCCGCTCAAAGATCGGAGGCATCGATTATTTTATTATTGTCTCCTGCTTAGTGTTGAAAAGACGGAAGAGGAGAAGCTGCCATTATCTGCCTCGCGTGAGGGTGTCCAATATGCTTTTCAAATAAATAAAGTGTTTGTTTGGATATCGGCAGGCAGCGAAATATATGAATATGCGAGAGTATGGCCTGTAAGCACAGCATTGTGTTGCACTGGTTGGTGTCACCGACATTTGCGCAGATCTAGAAGTGGGTAGAATACTCGGTCACGGTTTTGTTGCTATCGGACTTTTAAGATGTTTGCCGTCTTGAAGGTGACCAGGTGGAGAGGATAGGTTTAATCACGCTAATATTACCTCTCCTACCTGTTCAGCTCTCACGTTACAGGACGATGGGGAAGGGAGGATTTGCCGCAGCACTAAATCGGCCTCTACATAAAGGATGGCTCTTGTGGCCCGCCCAGCCTGTTAGGGTTAATGCTAGCATAATGTCCCCACCACAAGCTTGTCATTATGTCCCGTATTCAGTCTGCTGCTGTCTGTCCTAGATACTGTTCTGGTAGTTCTGGTACAGAGGCTATCATGTGCGTCCATCGGCAACAAAATCAGTTCTCTCAGTTATTAGGTTGGCACATCAATCATATACTAGTCTGTACCGTTTCTGAGGTCTCTGTCTTGACATGTGTTTGTGGACTCAGTAAAGCCATGTCTTTATATCCAGCAGATCGTTGGTCATGTGGTCATAACTTTGGCAGATCAAATCTTCTACGTTGTCTTGAAATCTATGGTAATTCGGGTAATATGGCTATATTCAGAAGACCAGGTAGAATCTGTAATCCAATAAGTGCCAATGAAGGATAGTTCACTGCCCTGTTCTATGACAGCCCTGACTATATAGTGTAGTCATTGCGTTAGATTGGAGCCCAGCGTTGACCAAACGATGGTCCAGTAAGCTGGCATGTGTCATTAGATTTGGTCAAGTAAACCGGAGATTTGGACAGAGTACACTATTCTGGTGTTAAACTCGTGTCAGGATGTCTGCTCATACTCATTACAGCCGGCTCACGTTAATCTTTCCGATATAAGAAAACCAGTCGACACGAGATAAACCCACGAGAAAGACCAAACACACGGCTCACGATTATTTCTAATGACAGTCAACGAAGGGAGCCGCCGGGGGACAGGATCGGATGCAGGAAATTGTGCAGTGAGATAATATTAAACCCAGAAGCCTCTCCTTGCCGTGGCTCAAAGTCAAGTCAATAGGTTGTGTCAGTAGCAATCTTTATTCGCGCCTCGCTGTGGGCCCCCACAGTTCACAAGAAGCCGATTTAAGCAACGGTATTTATCGAATTGATTATGTAGTTGTATTTGCTTTCATTGACACATTCCATTCCCTACGCAGACCGTAACCTGGGTCTGTAAAACCGTGTTACGACAGAAACTCCTGCAAGAGAGAAACCAGTATTTCAAGGATAATCAAAATGAATGCATACCACTATGTTAAACGTTCAGTAGCTCGCACTGTGTTTGCTTTGTCCTTACTACGGAGTCCTAGGTGTGTAATTGCATCATTAGTTTGGGACTAGCGTTTTATAATATACAGTTGTTACAACAAAAAGTCATAAAATATTCTTCTTGTGAAAAGCGGACGCATATCAAGGAGGATACATACCATATAGTGCCCAGAGTGACCCAAGGCGACAGGTTTGATTGATGGGGTGAAGATGTTTCATCAAAATGTCACTTTTCACATTCCAACCGTGCACAAGCTTCAGTAAATCATTGTCGTTGAAGACATGTGTAATATGTATATGTACAGTTGTTATCAGCTCTTGGCGTGGTTGGAGACTTAAGGCAGCGGACTTGTAAAAACCACTCAACGACATTTTTATTGAAGTGTTATAGTTATTTGTATCCCTTTGTTTTCTTTAACTCGGTTACTTGGCGTGGTCTGTAATTAACAACAACGACAGCCATGAGTATGTAAAACAAACTTGTGGATTAGCCGTGAAAAAAACTCTGCTACAGCAGTATATGTTTGCCAAACAACCCAGGCCTTACAACCATCCGCAGCCGTCTCTGTCTATGAAGAGAGCCAGGAAATTACATGTCAGGAAAGGCTATATGTAATGTGATTGATGGAAAACACTTCGACTTTACCCCTAGTATGCATTAGAATGTATTCGCACATAGTCTGCTACTGTTCCCGAACTATAGAACGTTCGTGACTAATAATATGGCGTGTGTTTAAAATGACACGTTTTAACGGAAAATTCCATATAATTTTCTTTTTTCATGCCTTTTTGACAAACACAACTTCTTCTGAAGCATATTATTATTTGTGTCATGTCATTCAGATCATTGATGGAAGAACTTAAATGGCCAATGAAACCACAGATTAAGTATTATTTTTGTTCACAGATGGAGTAGATTGATTCACTATCTCAAGCTTTTATCCTCAGCAGATTTTATTCCCTACAATAACGGTGTATGAGAACTTTAAGGAGTTGTCTAACTTCTCTCATTTCACAAGTGTGGCATTTATTCACGTCTGTAATAGGATCGACGCTGCGTACATCATATTACAGACATGTGCGTTTGTTTTGGGTTGCAAACAGAAAATGCGCATAGTATGAGATGAATTTGTAGAAAACTGTCTCAAAATCAGTCGATAGAAATTAAAGATTACGTGCAGAATTATGTATCAATAATCTAACTTTTGTATATGTGTCATATTCTCATAGGTGATTGGAATCAACACAATATTGCTCAACTGGAATGACTTTATATATATACCTGGTATGGAGCATTGACAAAGACAAAGCGATAGACAGATTTGATTGAATGATGGAACATTCAGGAGAGACATTATTCCTCATGAAATTGTGACTGAGGAGGCAGTTGAGGAGTGTAAGATAAGAAGTCGGATAATGATGATGAACACAGTCGGACACTACTCGCCAGGCAGCTCGGTGACCTCCAGCACGGACAGTGCCGGGCTTCCTAAGAGCAGAATCAAGTGCTCCAAGACCACAATAGCCGTGGGAGGCCATAAGTTTGACTCGGCAACCGACGCCCTCCAGGCTTATCTACAGCAGTACGACGGCACGGTGGAGAACAATCTAGGACCACTAACGGCCTCGGATAGTGACCTCAGCAAGACCGGCCAACGAACTTTGACCAGCAGCCGGAAGCTAACAGCACTGCTCAGCGGGAGCGGCACTGGGAAAACTGGCCAGGCTGCAAGCAAATTCTCTTCACTGACCACTAGTAACGGCCATTCTTCCTGGGCATCCAAAGACATTCCTTCAGCGGGCAGCGATTCGGGTCTGAAGCCCGAGACGGGGAAAGGACTGAGTGGATCAGGACTGGTGCTGGGTTCCAGTGGTATCTGTGTGGCTGGAACCACTGAGGATGTGGAGAAGCTGTTGACCTCTGAGGTGAGTGCTAAGACTGTATGTTTATGTCAGTACCTCAGTAGCCTTTATCATGCTAATCTGAATTTTTATGTCACTACATCATCACTGCTAACCTGAATTCACATCTTAGGATCATGTGCCGAATCTCTATCATTGGATACTTTGATTTTTCATGAAAAAAAAAAAAAAATTTTTAAATTCCCAAGTCCAGCCTGTTTTGCTCACATAATATTTACTTGTCTTGAAAATTCTGCATAAAATAGATAATCACTTTGGGAAACAGTTCTTTTTTAATAAATTTGTCTTACATTTCTCTCACCTCAGTTTGCTAATCTTTAGAAATGATCAAGATGAACTTAGCCCTGGTCGCTTTATGCTTGTATTGAAAAGGACCTCATTGTATAAAGAACTTACATGTTTGTGCCTCAGTTTTGCCAATTACAAGGACTTTCAATAAGACACCAGACAAATTTATATGATTTTGTTTTTCTCAGTGACTCTGTGATTATGACGTTTGAATTGTCATGTAGGTATCACCTAAATTACAAGAGGAAGTGACAGACACCCTGCGGGAAGTCAAGCTGCGCCGGCTGTTGAAACAGGCAGCCCTGAAGTCACAGAGTCAGACAAAGACAGGACTGCAGCAAGAGGGTCAGTCACGGGATCTGGGTTGGTTTGACATATTAGCGAGATCTTTTTAAAAAAACTATAAATCACACGTTATAAGTATATCATATTGTCCTATTTCTGTTTCACTTATTATGCAGTTATGGTCATTGTGCTTTTATTATATAGTACAAGTCTTTTACAGAGACAAAGCAAGCCATAGAGATTAAAGATTAATATAGTTTGGCAGTCGCATCAGGAATGAACCTCACATGATCTGAAATATAAAATGGTTCCCATTTGGAGACAAAAATTGAGCATGAATTTATGCTCTCTCATGAAACTTGATGACACGGTTTTACAGCGGTTGATCTGTCTTCACAAAAATAGATACACAACTGTTGTTGTAGTTTTTATGGCCAACTTTTCAAAGTAAAGTATGCTTTTTAGAGTAATATCTTTGCTGGCAAAGAACTTGGGAAAATAATATGTGTCAACTGTCTATTATTGTGATAGCAATATTGTTGATTATCTGCCATTCCAGTTGAATCAGCTTTGTTGAGATCAGCTCAGTTACTAGAGAAGGTGACCAAAGAAGACCTGCCATCCACCAAACCCGCCTCCAGTGATATAAGTAGTGTACCCACTGATGTTCTGCTGAATGACTCTCTTTCCTCATTGGACAGTTCAGAGTTCCAAAACAAACCAATAGGTCATGTGTATTCCTACCGCACTCATCGCCCCCCGAGGTCACCTCTCAATCATTCTATGTCCCAGCCTGTTCATACTCCAGTCTCATATCCCACACAGCGTCAACCAAGAGACAGAAGACGTCGAGCCTCCATAGAAAGTGTCTCACCTCCTCCCCATCAACTTGTACCACGGAACAAGCGTTCCTCCAGCTCCAGCTCGGCATCCATATCCAATCAGTCAGATCCGACAGACATTATCCACAGACTACGCAGCCGCTCTGCTTCATCAGGTTTAAGAAATGTCTCGACACGGTACAGAGCCCCAGACTGGGTGGAACAATTAGACCAGTCAGTGAGGAAATCAGTGCCTAGCTGGGTGGGTGAGATAAACCCCTCTGAAATATCAGACTCCTTGTGGACAGCTGATGATCTATTAGTAGACAAAAACAATCGGAGGCACAACAAAGTCCCAAGCTGGGTAGGTGAAGTGGAAAACTCAGACATTGTCATAGATCCTCACTACCACGACACCAGACCCATCATTCCTATTATATCCACCTCTGCAAAGTTGTCAAGCATGAGCAGGCTGAATGGACCGGACAGTGGTGGTGAGAATGTCAGTGATATCACCAGCGATTCACGGCCGGGACTGAACTACTCTGACTTGGCCACCAGCATGCTGCATACACCCAGCAGCAACAAGCATGTGACTTTCACCAATAGCACCACCAAACCTGATGAGAACATGAACAAACATCAGCCCAGATATTCCTCCTCTCCAATGGTAGACAAATGCTCAGAGCTCCGCCCTCGGCCAAGCAGAGTCTTGGACAGTGAATACAATGGTGAGGCCTTCCTACGCATTAACATCCTGCCTCAGACAGCCAAACTGAAAAAGTCATTAGATTCATTTGTGAATTCAACAGAAAACGTGAGGCGCAAGTCGGTGTCATCCAACTCTTCCGATACCAGTTTGGACACACTGGCTCTTCTTACTGGCAAAACAGTGACTCGCACTGATGGTTCTGGCCCAAGTCCTATACCAAAAAACAGCAACATGGGTATGTGATTTTGTTCTCTTTATTCCTCCTAACTTGCATGGATTCTGTCACCAGTAAATGAAAAATATACCTTTTATGATGTGCACAGTTAGTTTATGTGGGAACGAGTCCACGCTGAGACGGGGTCCTTCTTCTGGAGTAATAATAATTTTGCTGTTTCTTCGGAACAAACAAAGAAATTGCAATTTGATTTGAAAATGAGATTCATGGCCATGGGTTTGTAATATCTCTTCACATGTGTGGATTATTAATAAGATGATGTTCATAAATCATGTTAATAATGAAATGCTTGTTTTTCTAATAGGACGTCTGGTTTACATCAAACTGGTAATAGACTATGAGTCATGATGAGTTGAGGGTTAAAATGATACTGGGAAGAGGGTGAATATAGAAACAGTTTTTATTTTAAACCATTTAAGGTCACCACAGTACCCCAGGCACTGCTGCCTTTCCATATATCATATACCACATAAATTTGAAAGAAAAAACAAAAAAAAATCAAAGGTTGAAACCATTTATGCTTTTTGTAAAGCTAATTCAGTTACTTAAGAGATTTCCTTATTTATTATTTTCTGTTCATACCAGC
Source organism: Peronia peronii (assembly GCA_039654565.1). Lineage (NCBI taxonomy): Eukaryota > Metazoa > Mollusca > Gastropoda > Systellommatophora > Onchidiidae > Peronia > Peronia peronii. The sequence goes on along the minus strand of JBCEWB011003930.1, from coordinate 4,197 downwards.
CTGTGGGAATTAATGTGCTCAGGAGGCCCACCTATTTTACGGGCTGGACTTACAAAAGTACCTCAGTGCCTTTACTTTAAGATGTAAATAGAGACTGCAGATTTTTATTGGAAATAACTTATTTGAGGATAAATTCAGAAATATTTTTTGCCTTTGAAACTGACTGCTGCTTTTATCAATCTGAATATTTCCAGTCAGTAACAGTTACTCTCCTTCTCCCACCATCTCGGCTGCGGGTCAAGGATCCAGTCCTGTCAGCAATGGACATGATCAGGACTCATCAGATGGACTGGATGGTGACAGGCCATGGGAGAGAGTCGTCAACACATTGTATGTGATAGTCATGAATCTCGCAGTTCATGAAATCATTTTGTTTACTTTGATGAATCATTTTTTAGTCATCTAAATTACTTCCTTTTGCTATGTATATGGGAGATCCTGTATGCAAGTACTGAAAAGAAGAAAAAATGAATTTTAGTCTATTAATTTGAAACCATCAGAAGGAAAATTCTGAAAAATTCATTATATAATGAAATTGTTTTGTTCTTATTATAATAAGTTTTTCACATTTTTTTTGTTGACATAACTCAGATGAAAAAGATTTGTAAATTATTTTTTCCTTCTTTCCAGTGCTTCCAAGTAATTCTGCCTACTGAAAAAATGACTCATTAAACTTAACTTTCATAGCTACTAATTATAATATTTGAAAAAAACTATGGTTCAAGCTGTCTTATTTCTAATATGCTGTCAAATGACATAAATCTGTGGCAGCAGAAACGGTATTGGAAGCTGTCACAATCAATGACTAGATACTATCGCTTAAAATAGTTGGAAGGATCCCTCAGAATTTGATTTTTCATTATCAACTTAGATTCAGCAATGTATTAATAGCAGTGCAGATTGTGAGTGTATGAATGAAACTGCCATGTGACATGTTTGTTCTTTGACTTAATTGTCTTGATCACAGATAAACATGGACATATTAAATTAGACCTCTGTAGGATAATGCAGTGTCCATCTTATTAATACTAATATGAAAGATGTTTTCTGCAACTAGGCAACTAACACTATGACTCATGTAATCTATGCAGACAATCAAAATAGTCTGTATTCTGTATTGCTGTTGTGGCAAGTACTAAGACTGGCTGCTCTCTCCTGTTCTTGCAATGTTTTTCTAGAATACTCAACCAAACTTACATATTAAGCTGTTAATTAAAATACTCTTTTTACTATGAATTGTTTTATCGTTCTCTTTATCTCTTCCAGCAAGCCACCAGTCCCTGTTGATGGTGAAGAGTTAAGCAGCAAAGGATATAATGTGATAAATGGCCTGTCACCAGATAAGGTGATTATGAATGAAAACAAACTGCATTATGTTCAGGTTTAGAATAGTCAAAATATGCTAATTTTTACATGGAATTGATTAAATAACTTGACTTCATTGAGTCCATGTTTAAATATTCTTCAAGTGAATGTTTGAATTTTGTAGAAATCAATTTTTTGATTTGTGCTCTAGACATATTGCAGTCAGTCGCTGTTGTTTGTCATTACCGTAGAAAGCATTTCTATCAGTTATCAAAGAAAATCTGAAATAGTTTGTGTGTAAAATCCACATAGAAGTTTGATTCAAATTCTGCTTGTCTGTAGCCCAAAGAACAATTTGCCTCATCTGAAAGGGAAACTTTTTTGTTTTATGAAAAGAAATTGTCCGATTTTACTTCAAATGTTCTGGTGATATCAGAGGTGAGACTGTTGCTCGCTGTGAAGGGTTCAGAGGAATAGGCATAAATAATAGAGGCGGTCACTGCTGTTAGTAGTCCATGAATTCGTTGAACTTGGTAAAAGGAAATGACAGGATTATTGTATTCCCTCATGTTACATTCACAGAGACATGGAGGAACTTTATCAGGAGGAAAACAGCCAGGCAGCATGGAGACCTTGAAAAATATGTTATTTAAGCTTCAGGCAGAAGAAAACTCTGCACAAGGGGAAACTTTACTGGTAACAATGCACTTGTTTAGCTTGTTAAGAACAGATATGTCTCGCAGCCAGTCAGAGTCAGAATGAGTCATAAGTTGCTGGTCGAATGGCAAAATCAGGCGTTGAATGTCATGAAGACGTCTGATATGGATGTTTCTATATTGCAGAAATTAAAAAGTATTCATCTCTGAATAAGAAGATATTGCTCTTAGAGGCAGATTAAAAGAATTTCAAGACCTTGTGAGGTAAATGTTTGGATTTCTGTGCCAAACTGTTAAGTTTTGCTGATTTTTTTCCCGATATAGTGGTCTCTGCTTGAGAAACCGTCTCTGTGGCGAAATGGAATTTTTTCTCTATAATTTACCCCTCTCAGAAGCCACTCCCAAATAAAAAAAGTCCGCCTAAGAGCCTGGTGTCAGGCCGGGACTCGAGCACTCATGATGTAATTCACATCAGATTGTCCACTTGAGAGAAAGCACAGTGCTAGATGTGCAGTGAAATAGGGATGGGTGTGGGTATGGAGGGAACAGACAGATGAAGAGTGTAAGTAAGTGATAGTTGATGTATGACTGCATAATTAGACATGGACAAGCCTGCAAGCCTTTCTTTGTTTGACAGCATTGCCTGTGATTGGTTCTGTGTATAAGGAAGAATAAGCTTAGCCTCCTGACTGGTTGGTTGTTTTCCTACTTTGGTCAGTCGGGCTAATTTTAAATACTTGGGTCATCCCTGCATTTATTCATTGGGTAACATAGCAATGTCATGTTTTTCATTCAACAGTAATATCGTTATGTGGAAACTAACTCAACGTTTAAACACTGTGCATTTTTTAATGAAATTGTAAGCTAAGCGAGGTCAGAAATTTATAGATCAGATTACAATCCACACACAGGGGAGAAAACTATTCTTATTCATATAGATAAATCTTTAGGTAATGGTGACAATCAGTTAATCGTAGTGGTGAAGACAGTCTGTGGTCGGACGGGTTGTGTAACTTTTCAGTCCGCTTAAGAGCCCGCTTTTTTAACTCCCGATGAAGGGGCTCTTAGGCAGAGACCACTGTATTAGCTGGTCCTGAGGGGTCATCCTCTGTCTTTTCAGTTGGCAATATCTGGCTGCAGTCAAACTAGCTCAATGCTTTTTTTCATCACTTGACAATAATCTCAATAGAAAATTGCATTCTGGCTGGCTGTGAGACATTTATAGCTGGGTTTAGAAAAACAGAAGATATTCTTTAACAATGATATTAACGGGGCATTTATATAGAGCCTTACCTCATAAAGGCTTGAATCAAAATGTTTTACAGCCATACACACACATATATATACAGGAAACATGTCAGAAAACATGAACTAAGATTCTGATATGCTCACATACATTATATTTTAGTTCAGACATAGGCTTAATTGAACTTAAGACGTGACTGACATCATTACAGAAGTATAGCTGAAATTATCACTCAATCAGGTACTTTCCAAATCTTTTGTCTGTAAGCTGGTAAATATCAGTGCTAACACATTAAATGAATTAATGAAAATCAATGTCCCCGTATTTTCATTTGCTTTATTTTCATTTACCGCACTTTATCATGAGACCTAAAAGAAGTAGCGTCCCCTTATAAAGCCTGTTCATGCGTTTTGCGCAGAAGAATGTCTAACAATAACAATTTTTTTAAACAATGAAATATTGAAACTGGTAGGCTACTGAGCGATACGTTTTACTCTGCGTTGAAAACTAGAGTAATGTGCTGCTGTGTGTAGGCCAAGCAATAAACGCGGTTTAATTGATGGCCACTCCCAGACCATTGTTTGCGTGTGTAGATCAAGATCTACAATATCGCAGAACATTCGTTAACACGATAATGATTACTCCTCATCTCCCCAACCGCGCACACCCTGTCCAAACTGCTTTACTTCCAACTGCATGGACAAAGAAACACCACCCCCACCCCAGATTGTTTTACCTGGACCTAGCCTATTGCATAAGTATCATACAAATGCTGTCTCGCCTTTAACCATCACCACAGACTAACCAGACGGAGCGCTCTCTTTGTGTGACATCACGAAAGTCATGCCAAGGAGCTGGGCGACCTCCATGTTTGTTTTCCAGTGGTGGAGTATGCGCCGCCTATTGGTGTAACGGAAATCTTAGCTCTTCCGTTGTTTTCTCTTCATCACCAAAAATTGGAACCATGAGAGACATTTTTGTTTTAAAGAT
>JBCEWB011003819.1:0-15049 GCA_039654565.1 Peronia peronii | reverse complement strand
CCAAGCACACGTAAATACATCGACAGATAAACTAACACACACACATCAAGCACACCTGTCGTTTCATTACTATCACGCAGGCGTTTTTCCACGCCATTAAAACATTGGCACGATTCACCATTACTTTTTTTTTGGAGGGCATCTAGGTTCAACAGGCTCACAGTGAAAAGTTTCAGTCATAAATTTCCTGCCCACGATAACAGAGTCAAAATAACAGATCCAGGACATGGGTCGACAGGATTTCCCGAGATACTGGTGAATTCTATTACTGCACAACTATCTGCAATTCATGTTTTTGTTTTATCTTTTGTCGATGAAATAGCCTGCTAATCTGACACATCAAAATCAGATGGAATAAGTATATTCACAGTGCGATCTGACAATGTTCAAACACCAATACCGTAAATCTACATTAAATGTCCCATTTGTGTGTAAATTGTTTAAATGCTCGGCCTACACGCATATAGATATATATTTTCTATTTTCAAGGATTTGCATAATAATTCAGGATACGCACTGACATTGCTACATACTTAAAGGAGAAGAAGTCCTGAATTCTAAAGTATCAGAACGATGGTCATTCAAATGTTTACCGGCCGACTGACACCCATACCCTGGCTGTCGGAATTCTAATACGCAGTGATCGGTTATCAGTATTTCGATGGTCCCGTACATAGAATTGATTACGAGCTCCTCCACCAATGTCGGAAGCCCCAATGCCAGGAATGGACGCGGGCTGACTCTCTGAAATACTGACCACACCGAATATCAGTCAAAGATTCCACCAGGTCCTCTAAACAGAATTTCCCATGGCATAATAAGAGTGGAATCTGCCGTATTTCTACTATTTCAGAATAAAATCGTGGACCACTTATCATAGCAAGAGTGATGCTACTCTTGATTTTAAAGGAAGCAGACATGGTGGCCATATATAGGTCTTCCAGGACCCGGAAATGACTCTACGGAAACTCTTTTACTTATTGGGGGGGGGGGGGATGGACAAAAAACTGAGCAGAGGCTCAGGAAAAGGCAAAATGAAGCCCAAAAACTATGGAGAGATTTCATGTATGTGAGCGAAATATGTTTGAGAGTGGGACCCTGATCAATGTCTCCCTGTGATTATTTGCTCCCGTTCAAAACTTTTGATGCATTTTTCTTAAAAAGAATTTGTTTGTTTGTTTTTTTTAGCACAAATATATGCATTTTTTAAAATTTGTGTCTTGAGCAATTATCAGGAAATTTGGCATGAAAAAAACAAAACAAAAACAAACAAACAAATAAATAAAACAACACAAAATATGATTAGACGGAATTTTAAATTTTTTGATAAATTTCAGATTTCGGGGGGTCAAATATTTATGGAAAATCACTGACCTTCTAATCTTACATAGCGACTTTAAAAATTTGTGAGAAAAAAAAAAGCAAATTATCAAAAATTTATTCTCGTCATTCTTCGATGTTGAAAAATGAAGATCGTAGCATCCTGATTATAGTAAAGTTCCCTCAATGTCGGTGCCAAAATTCAAGAGGATGGCGGTTCCATGGCAACCATCAGTGATCTCCATTTTTTTTTTCTGTAGTTTTCCTCTAATATAACCATGCCTAATTCGATGGTAATGGTTAACTTTATCTCACCGTGACGTTTTCCAAAATGATTCTCAGTAAACAAATAGCTACATTTCTTTTGCAAATCTTTGTGAGGTAAATTCCATAACTGTAGTGATATTAATTATCAAGCTGAAACCGTCTCTTGAATCACCCTTCCTCTGTTAGCATTCGTGAGCTTTTAACCCTTGCACATATGTATGTGTGAATGCAGTTTACGTATTAGTTTACCCATCTCATCAAATGTGAAAGGAATTATCTTTAAATGATAAAATAAAATGCGTTTATTGTAACTTAGCTTATCTAACACTTTTAGAATGACAATAAAAATGCTTTATTTTTCAGAATGAACGTCCGTACTAAATCAAATATTTCAGATGGTGCACATATATATATATTGATTGTTTCCTAATTCTTTGTCCTTTATCAACTCTTAAACAGATCAGGCTTTACACAGCTACGGTCACCACAGGAATTAACTGGGGCGATGTGCACGATACAGATAGACACACATTATATGTATATAAATCCTTTAAATGAGCCACCTGATTTGGTTTAAGTCAAAGTGCTTTCTTGACGCATCAAATCATTCTTGATCGAGTGCGGAAAGTCTTTACAGTTTTAGATATAGTATCACTTTCATAGTTATCATTTACATAACGTCCAAAAAAGCTTACTGTATTGGACGTTATTCTAAACAGGCGATAAAAATTGAATGGTAAGTACGCGAGAGTGTTCAATCCAAATTGTACGTCTGATAGGATGACGAGTTGAAAACACCAAACATGTTTTGTTTTGTTTTTTGGAAAGGGGGGGGGGGGGGTTCAGATTCAGTTTAATCATCCAAAATACCAACATCGAGGTGCCCATGCTTGCCATACACTTTGAGTCGCAGGGCAGACCTATATTTAAAAAATCTGCACGAAGGTCGTGGGTTCTCTTCTAGTTTTTTAAAAATATTGCATTCAAGTTTGCTCTCTATTGTATTTACTCCAAGATTTATAATCAAAGTAAATAAGGAATGTTTCAGACAGTAACTGTTTATACTGGTATTTGTTTCTATGTAGTTTAAATGCCCAGCTTGATTGTACACCACCTCGGTCCTTCCCCTTTTCTCTTGTTTTTCGACTTGTGTACACTGATCGACAAGATTGCCATCTGCTTGAATATTGGTGGCCAGCTATCGATATCACACTGAAAGCTGGGATATTCTGAGGTTAAGCAAATTGCTGTCACCAGTATTTCTAACAGTTTATGATTATGTTACTTTGATAACCTTTTTCAAAAACAAGTAATAAAAGTGTGTAAGCAAAGTTCACCCAGTTTTGTTTGTTTCTTTGTTTTTTGTTTGTTTGTTGGTTTGTTTTTGTTTCTCCTTTTTTTTTCTTCTGTTGTTGTTGTTTTGCCCAGACAGTGATATTTAGAATACTTCAAGATGGTAATATATAGATTTTATTAGGTCAGCTTGATTGTGATCTTAAGTGCTTACTGACTTTCGGACCACCCTAACTTTGGTCTAATTTGCTTCAAAAAGTCTCCAATTGGCTTTGCGTCGTCAGCTATGGGCGGACCTAAGTTAGGTACATATTTTTTAAAAATAAACTAGCTCCTTACAGAAAACGATGTCAGTGCAGTCTGGACTCAAATAAATCCAGGACACACTCTAAAACTGTAACAGAAATATCTTTCTTTATGACTTTTCTCGGATTTTCTATTTATTATCTTACTGTACTGTCATAGACAAATGAATCATTTTCCCTGACATGGATATAAATTCTGATATTTAGATTAGCTCCAAAAGACATCTGTAATTAGTCTTACTGGCCATCAACATCTCTTATGCAGTGCTCTCACTTCACTTGAAGCCGGATACAATTTCATTTTCTAAAGTCGAGAATTTTATAAAAATTTTATTGAATAACATGTACTGCAGTGGGAAGTAAAAAGGCTTTTGATGATATATTTTATACCTCATGAATAGGCTTTATTTTATCCAAAATTTGTGGAATGACGAGATAGTTCACTTCCACATAAATGTTCACGTTTTTGTTTGTTTGTTTGTTTGTTCGTTTGTTTGTTTGTTTTTGAAGAATGTCATTCAGAGAACCATAGGCTTGAGCGTGCAAAACAAACCAAACCAAAACAAAAACACATCATTTTACGATCCAAAAATGCCGATATTCGAGCAATACCATTCTAATTTTATTTTGTGGTTGTTCAGCTACAGTCTGGAAAGGTAGCCCAAACTAGACTGGATTTCTATCAAAGACCAAAGTTCAAAGACGTCTGGTATTACATACGTTTTCCATTCTATGAACTGTCAGTTCTCTTGAGATTATCAACCAAATATCTCTTTCAGAAGATCTCTTACCTGAAACAGGACATATCTATGAACGCCTTTTTCTGGATTTTAAAAAAAAGGTATTAATTTTATTCATTCATTCGTTTGTTCACTCATTCATTTATTTGCTTATCTATTTATCTATTTCTTTTTCTGACTACATATTAATTAATCAATTAACTACTTAATATTATAGTGGCAAGCTCTGTGTCCTTTTGTGGACTCCATAAACTGAGCATAATTATCTTTACAAATATATTGCGCATGCTATTAGGCGTAACAATGGAACAGAATTATCGATTGTTTGTAAACTGACGAAAACAAAACAAAACAAAGGAATATTTCACTTAATTATTGCATATCTTTCTATAGGTAGTCCAATTTTCCCCAATGTATATCAATTGTTTCTCGATGTTTATCTCCCCTTGCTGTAATGCACCATGGAGTTTGAAGTACCATCAAGTGCCTTGAGAACAATACCAAAAGCTGAATATTAATGTGAAGGAAGATACAGCTTAACCCACTCCGTCCATACAGCATGTTTTTTTTTTTTTTTTAATTTACAATCGACGATAATGAGAACTGGAGGAAAAAAGAAGAGTCCAGTGCAATTGCATTGGCAGACCAGTATTGTCATAAAGTATCGTGTACATCCTTAAATAGTTGATATAATAATTACTTAATTTACAGTTACAATCATCAAGTATAGCTTTCAAATTTCTCTATGGCCTTATGAAAACCGGACAGTTGAGAAATGTCAAACATGACTGCAGGGGGAGACCAGCTGGGGTAGCCTGTTCTCTCTCTCTCTCTCTCACTCTCTCTCTCTCACTCTCTCTCTCTCTCTCTCTCTCTCTCTCTCTCTCTCTCTCTCTCTCTCTCTCTCTTAAGCCTTTCAATCTAGAGATAGTAGGATTATCTCTGCTTTAAGTAGCTGCCGGATTTTGGTGAAAAATTTTGTGGATAGAAATTTAGAATTTGAAAATTTTGCCCAGACAGCGGCACGCAGCCTACTCTTTCATCGATTTTGAACTGCCAAGGGTTCTTTAGCGTTCGTAACGGAGACACGTGACCTCCGAAATATATTCGCCCCTATCCGTAAAAGCTAGACGTCGGGCTTCCCTACCCAAAGGAAGCCAGGGGACTGTTGAGTCACTGAAAAAAATGCAGGTTTTTCAATCTTCGTGTCCTTCCATCCCCCAAATTGGGAGGACCCGCGAATCGAACCAGAACCCGGAACCTCACCGACTTGAGTTGTCTTCACCCTGAAGCAGACGCCAAACCACAGAGCCACGGTGCCTTCAGCACCAAACTTTCAGTACAGATTATGGTAACATGAGTTACTACATTTTAAAAATTACAACCACAGCAATAGCTCATATTCGACCAAGCAAAAACCTGGAAATCTTCAGCGGAATGTTTGTACCCCTGCTAAAAATAGAACAACCACTGATGTTTGTTACCACTCCACCACGAGATCCGAGAATAATTGTCACCTACCCGTGCATTTTTTTTATGTGTTTTTCGATGTCAATGGTAGTGAACAGTTTGAAGTGCTTGTAACCTCTGCTAAAATTAGGGGAGGGGGGATTTCCAGCCGTTCGCGTGGTCGGAACAAATTATTGTGAACTACCTATTCACGCTACAATTTGCCGATTTGATACAAGATAAATCTCAGGATGTCTTATCATAGATCTTTCGGTTCCTGGAAACTTAACATCGGTGTCTGACAGTAGCTATGTCGTTATACTAAAAAAAAAAGAAAAAGAAAAGTAATAGCGGAGAAATCAGATAGATGGCTCTGCTAGCAAGGGCCTTAACATTAATTACCTATAAGCTTACTTCTCTTGCCTGTTCCGCAAAATGTCAAGAAAGCAGTGAATATTCATACATGTTTTGGTTTCGCCTATTGATCTTTCCAGAAATTCAAATCAGTCAGAGTGACCGCTACGCAAATTTATTTGGGGAGTTTTCTTAGCCATTCTGAAGTTTGTATCAGTGAGAAAGTGGCATAAATTAGTAGTGTCCGCTTCTCTAAAAAAAACGTGTGCAATGCGTCTTTCTTTATTTCTTTTTTAAAATGTATAACTGGGTAGCGTTTATAGACTTATGTAAGAGTTTGCCATCTTGGTGAGAAATGACTCGTCAAATCAAGATCCGGAAATCAATTTTCGTTTCGTTACGAAAAGAGTTAATGTTTCCACTAGGCCTTAAAAAAAAACAAACAAACGGAAAACAAAAACGTCATTTTTCCTCCACGGACGCTGTATTCACAGGTAGTGTGCAATCCTGTCAGCTGAGTATCACTGCTGAGGGGAAAACGTTCAGATTCACCGTAACAACTTGAGCTCAATATCAGCAATCAGTATTGATTTGATAGCTTTGGATCTGCATATAAAGACATGTTACATAATTTACACTTGTGTCAACATCTCTCCGTGGCTGAATCTAAAGAGCTTTGAACAAAACATAGATACACCTGTCATTTTCTATGCTCTTATTGATGCTCTTTTTGTTGCTGGTGTAGTTATTGTTGATATGAACACTCTCATTAATGTCGGTATTTTTCTCTCTTGTTCTCTTGTTAGTGTCACTTTGAATAAATATATTCCCATTCTTTTGTGTCAGGTCAGACTCTGTCTGCTACTGGTAAACTGTAGCCCAGTACTATCTTGTCGCAGAACTTCTAGCTATAGGTAAAAAGGCCCACTGCCTTGTGGGTGTCTTGGCAAAGTCAAAGGCTAAGGAAACAAACCCTAAAGGAAAATCGGCTGTGGCGCCCCTAAGGCGGTTGGTCGGCTTTCTTCCCGACCTTCCGGCAACTCCTGCAGCTGGGCTGGTACCAAACTGTATTGGTTTATCTTTTCCTTTGGACCCTACCAGCAAGTTCGAGAGGGGGAATTTGACGTCTGGGCAGCCCAAGTTCTCCACATACCCCCGCCCAGGCCGTAGCGCACTGGAGAGGACACTTCAGCGTCGTCGCAAGACTTCGACAAAACACGGGAAGTAGCAGTTACCGGTTAAAAGCTTATTCCGATTGGCGAAAAGTAGGAAACGAGCGCCTGGGGCTACTTTCGACCATGGGAGAGATCATCGTGTCTCACTGGACTTAGCCCGCCTCAAGCTGGGCAGCTCCCAGCCAGTAAGGTGCTGTTCCGCCGCAGCTTATCTGCCTTGCTGGGTACGCACGGCTTAGGGACTGATCATCCTGACAAGCGAGCTGTAAATCCCGCACCAGGCAGAAACAAAAGAATTAAGAAGACTTCAGCTCTTCGTCTCGCAAGCTGGAACGTAGAACCATGTGTCCTGGATTGACGGACGACCTCTAACAGATTGACGACGCTCGCAAGACTGCAGTCATCAACAGAGAACTTTTTCGTCTGAACGTCGACATTGCCTGCCTTCAGGAGACCCGCCTGGCTGACATCAGAGAGGCCAGCTACACCTTCTGTTGGCAGGGCCTGTCACAGGACAACCTAAAAAAACATTAGGGAGAGTTGGGTACAGTTCATGCTGATGACAATGCATACAAGAAGTCAATCTGCAATTACATTACCAACAATACAATGACATGTCATGGTGAGTGTCACATTTAAAATTGCATGGGTATTGTAACCGCTAGGAAACACCAACGGAAGTATAACAGTAGAAACTCGATATTATACGTCCCAGCAGTAGAACTGAGATATCAGCCAGCATCCTAAGGTAGCTACCAAGAATCATCCCCCTGCGGGGGCCCGGGTATATAAGTAGGTTATTTGCTCCCATCTGCAGGCGGTGGAAGCCCGTCATCGGTGGCATGTCTCCATTAAATGCTACTCTCGACGTTCCAAGGGTGACATCTCTATCTCTCTCTCTCTCTCTCTCTCTCTCTCTCTCTCTCTCTCCTTGCTCTCTTTCCTCTATTTTTTCTTGACGTAAAAACCTATCTTACCGTGTTTGGCACAATCTAGCCGTAATCGTGCTGATGTGCCTTTAAACCCCAACACAAACTGAGTACAAACAAACAAACTACCAAGAGACATAAGGATCTCCATAACAGTTGAAAACAATTGTAATAAATAAGAAATTATAACTCAGGTAGTGAATTTGCTTCTATCAAGGAATTTCTTTCACACTTTGATTGGTTATAACAGCGCATTAAATAGTTGTCTGTTGGAATTCCCTTCTGTCACCTCTGTAGTGAAATATTTGTCTGTTGCTTATATTTGTCTTAAGACTATCAAAGTTAACCAAGTGGCTTGCTTGTTCTAAGTATATATATGTGGGCTGATTAAAAACGTACCAATATAAAGTTTTCTCCTATGCGATTGTCTGAGTGTACTTTGATAATGTGTTCAACTGCAAGCGTTCGCTAAGTTATGCAGTTTATTTTTTATCGGTTTTGATATCGTTTAGTAAAAATGAAGGTTATATAAAGAAAAATAAAGACACATACGCACATACATACCACACAGGGAGAGAGAGAGAGAGAGAGAAGGGGAGGGGGGGGGGAAGAAGAAAAAACACAAAAAAGAAAAACAAAAAGAGAATAACATAAACTAAACAATTGTCAAATGGAAACTCAAAGAATTCGTACTGAACAAAGTGCACGCTGTTTCCCTTTTGTTGTATGTCAAATTTTAAAACTAATCAACAGGAACTCACTCCATAAGAATTTTTTTTTATAATAGCCGCGTCCACGCAATAACATATTCGCATTAATAATCGAAAAATATAAGATTCTGAGTTGTGTGCCTAACGGAGAGTGAAAATGAATTGCAGTCGCACAGTTTTGTCTACAGATTGTTTGAAGATTGCTAAGGATGTGTTGTTAGTTTACAATACAGATATGTCCAATAGCTTCTGATTCTGGTACTTCTAGAGAATTACTGAGGAATTATATTGTTATAACAGTCATTTACTGAGATGCCAATGACAGATTGTCTCTAAACGAGTTATTCCTTGCCTGCACTCATTGCCCCTTCAGAAAAACCATCGACTCTAAGAGCCGGGACTTTTCCCTCTTGCCTAATGACGTCAGCATGAGTAGACCAGTCCAGAGCAACCTGTTAACAGGCACGACCGATCTGCATGTTGACCTGCTCTGAGGAGGCCGGACATGCGCGTGACTCAGCGGGCGATCACTGGTGAGCACAATAATGATATCACCTCCCTATGTCTGTCTAGCGCCCATAAATGAACATCGGCACGAGAACGGACAGATCTCTCTCATGCGTCACAACTGTTACTTCCTGACAACACCAAGCAGGCAGGAACAACAGTACAAATGTCATGCCCAGTAAAAACCTGGAAAGATATTTCTAAGTTTTATCTGTTGTAATTCCACCTGTCCGAGGATCGAGAAACATATATATTCAGACAATGTGTATCGTTATCTATCAGATCTTCCATTCTGATCCATATAAGTTATGTTATGTTTGGAAACATAATTTTCGAAACATCAGGAAACTAGTCTTTCTTTCTCAAATAATCATCTAGTGAGAAGGTTCTAAAACATGTAAGTTTGTAACTGTTCAAAATATTTCATTTAATGCCAGGATCTTGGTATCTTCGCTTTATTAAATTGCCTTATTTAGAAAACTTGAATGACATTACTTGATGTCTGATGTTTGATACTTTTATTTAATTTTCTGAATGATGACAAAAAGTACATAGGAAGGCAAACGATCTCCTTGAAAATAGAATCATCACCATAACTGCTCCAGTCGTCATCAGTTTATGCCTTAAACTCTAAGACGACTGTCTATCGGCAGCGAATGAAATACATTTAAAAAAGAAAGATAAAAAAATGTAAAACCCGATGTCGTAGAAATTGTGTTACCTCCATCCACTCACAAGCAATCATCATGTATCAGCATTATCATTTGTTCCCATGGATATCTCTTGAAGTTGAGGACAAAATCTATCAGCCAGTAACTAACTTTACATATCAATAATAAAAAATAATAGACAGAACATGTACTGCCTTCAAGGTAGTAAAAAAAAATCACTATTTTATTGCCATCCTCACCATCACCAAGACAATCGACATTTTTTTGAGAAATTAAATGTCTTGAACTTCAAGACCTAAACAGTCAACTAGTAACTAAACCAAAACATTAACATAAGCAACAATACATGTGAACAATTAATAGGTAGAATATCGATGAAATTGATAGAGCCCCAATTTTCTAGGCCATTTTGCTCTTTATCAGGTCAAAAGTACAAAAAGAATGTAAAATATAATTAAGGTATTGTGACATATGAAAGAACACTTCAAAAACCTGTTTCATTCATTTATCAGGGAAAGATTCTGATTAAAAATGTACATTTTCTGAAGATCTGGAATTAAGCAGCTTATTAATATAATTTAAAGTGGTTATATGGAATGATAAGCTTTCCGCGTTGTCGATCTTCTTTGTTGATTTCTTGATTATAACTTTACAGATTTATTTTTATGGGGTTCATCACTAGATCCTATGCTTTTCCTTACTTTGAAAACAAGTTACACTCTCTTTCTGATTACATTTAAAGATCTGAATCACCTGATGTACAGGAACAGCCTCAGTATACACGAATCAAAAACACAACCCAAATGCACAGATGTGAAAAAGAAATATCAAGGGGAAAAAAAGCATCAAATATGTTCATGCAAACTAAGAAAACTAAGAATTAAAGGACAGATTTCTTGAAAGGGACCTCTCTGTATTCAAACCTTTACTGACTGAATTATTATTCTCATCGTCATCGTTATCATTGTCATCATCACTACGGATAATATGGACCACCAGCTCCGTCAGACAGACTTTGCCCTGAGGCCCGGCCGATGACCCACAAACAGAAGAGGTGCAGCCCGACAGCGCCACTTCCTGGCTCCATCTCCACCATCTGTAGAACGGAAACCGCCAATTTTTAACTTGATTTCCTCTCTAGACCTGGTCTGTCGCCAGGCGGATGTGTACAACCATCTCGTAATCGCAGACACATCAGCCCAGATAATGCAATTGTAAATATAGATATCCTGGAAATTAGGTAGTATTTTTATGTGAAAGTCACTTGTTTTGCTGTTGCTGTTTATTATTACTTAAAACATCAGATGAATCTTGTGCAGACCTGAGAAATCTGTTCTTTCACTTTAAACTTGTAACTTGACAAAACTGTAAAATATAAAATTACCGCGACAAATATGCAAATAATATAAATATATCAGGCAATTTCAAAGGGACTTTTAAAAAGGGCAAAATTGTTTTATCATTACGTTATCTCATAATCTCATATCTCTTCTTTTTTACATGAACATGCAGAATATCACAAGTCACTGCCCAAGACCATCCTGTCAGGAAATGTTGAGGGAAAACAGCCAGGGGCCGTCAGAGAGGTTTGATCACATTAAAGGCTGGACCAGACACAAGGCCCGATGAGTGTACGTACGCAGTACAAAACAAAAAGATGTTTAACATTTTTGGTGAGCCCACCCTTGGATACATGAAGATGAAAACAGTGAAGAGGAAGATGGCATATTTAATTGAAGTTTTCTTTTCTATGTACAGCTGTCTTGTAATTGTTCCTGTTTTCTATCAGTTTCAGCGGCCTCAGGTGGCGTGCCCATATTGGTATTAATGTACTCGGTTTTGTTGTTAGACTCCCTACTTTTACCCTCATTGCTTTTATTCATGGGTATTAGTCCCATTCATGCACCCTATTACAGTTCAGATTTTTTTTTCTTTCTATCTTGGCGAAAGACCAAGCTGGCTTGAAAATTTCGTGAATTCCACCAATTAATTTAATTTTTAACTGATCAGTTCTTCAGATCTGTTATTTGTTTGTTTGTTTTAATGTATTCAAACAGCATCCGATTGACAGTCAATGTCTGAAGTTTTAACATAAAAATGATGACAAAAAATCGATGTTTACTTTGTTGGAGAGACAAGTTGGTTCAAAATCTGGTCAAGTGATATCGACATCAATATCAAGTTCTTTACATGTTATATGTTTTTTTTAATTGTTTAATTAGTTGCCGATTAAACAGTTTTCCAATATTTCATAAAATGATGACGAAAAACATGATGATTATTAGAAAATGTATTATTTTTCTCGTTAATTTTATAAAACTAAAAACATGTTGATCGACTGTGGAAACACGGAATTGTAATTTTGTTTCTCACACCGCCACTCTCTGTTTACATTTTATGTTTTCTATGTTGCCCCGATGAACTGACGAAGAATCGAGTCGGTTTGATTATTTAGCATGTCTATTATTTTCATCAATTCCAGGTTACTTAACTCTGTATATCTGCAGTTTATACACATCAGTGTATTGAATTAGTTAACAGTTAACCTTTCTACACAAATGGTGATGATGATGACTATGTAACGGTGATGATGGCGGTGATGGTCACTGAAATATAGCATTCAGATAACTTTCGCTTTCTCCCGACAAATCTTCCCTGTTCCTCCTCTCCCTTCCACCTCCCCCTACTCTCTCCCTCTCGCCTTCCCTTATCGAGACGTATATAACTTGAGCTTTGATAGAACATCTCAAGTTATTATCCACAAAGCTTAAAGATCGCTGGCACAAAAGGTAGAACGAATTACTTTTATCCAACCATTAAAAAAAACGATACTGATGTATCGGCTAAGGTCAAAATGACCTCTGCCAACGAATGTGACGTATTTGCATTTGATAATCTGATGGCGGACTATGTCGAGCCGAGACTGAAATAGGAGTTGTGATCTAAATCAATATAGATACACATCATTAATTAAAAGCCCGATTTATTTCTCTCCACTTATGCGTCTGTTTTTCCTAAACTATGATGGTTATCAGGGTTTCTGTATTCTAATAGTGGCGCTGATTATTATTGTTATTACTTTTACTTATAATTTTGATTTTATGTTTGTATAGGGTGATGTAAAATTGTAATGTTTTTAACCATAACTTTATCTTTGTATTCATGTCACCGTATTATAGTACTGTCAAAAGATTGTGCATATACATGTAATTGTTCGTAATATTTTGAATAGCAAGAAATTATCATCTCTTTTATCCTCATTATTATTACTGCCAACATCAGTGCCATCGCCATCGATATATAGTCATCAATACTATTAGGCCTATCATCATCATTATTTTTGTAAGATCATTATCAGTAATGTTGCCCTTATATGAGGTCTTACATAGCAGCAACTCTAATAACTAGAAAGTATTTTACCCTATTACTCATCACCCAGCATACATTAATCATCCTTACCAGTCATCGAAATACGAGGTAATTATAATTCGCATTAGTAAGTGGGTATTTAAAAATTTTGAGTTTCTTTATGAGCCACGGATTCCACTTGGAAAGGAGTCAAATTCGTTAGAGAAAATGTGCTTTTAGTTCAATGTTCTTCAGTGAATCACGCACTGCTTCTTGAGAAATCGCTCAGTAACTTAATTATAATTACTAATGGCTCGTAGGTCCAGGGCTTGGGAAAAGCGTGGATCGCTTAAAGTAAGTCTCTGCTGATTAATTAGCTTTCCCACGATCCAATTGCTCATAGAATTGAAGTGGCCATTCTCACTCGAAAGCCAGACCTGTGAGCTTTTTTGAAGCAGCTCCTTGGTATCATTAACTTCATCAGGAAACACAACTCTTGCAGATTGGAAAACCTTACTTGTTGTACAAGTTACCGTCTCGGTTGTCGCGATGGAAGTTTGGAAGTTGAGGAGGTCCCAGAAAGGTTTCAAGGTTTGGCTTCAAGTGGAAGGTCATAATCGCTCATTTCTGGAGACTTGAACTTCTGACATTTACATAGATTTTTAGTACTGAGTTGTAGGGGCACACGTATTGTGAGCGTGAATGGTATCACCTTTTACGGTACCAAAGAAAATCATGTCTATCATCGTGTATATTCTGTACAAGTCGTGAATTTTAGGAACACGTTCGCTGTCTTTATTTAGATCACGGAGGTGAGAAGGCAAAGATGACAACTTTCAACAGGTAGAGTGAATGATGTTTAATGACTGATGTTTAATAGATCTTCTGGCATGGTGTTTTCTCTTCCCCCCCCCCCCCCTTCCCCCCTCTGTGTGTATGTGTGTGCTTCTGTGGTTCTTTATCTTTGCAACTTCGTCGTTATTTTCCTTTGTATTGGCTCTTCTCGTTGTATCATTATTATGACCTGTATTATCACAAGCAGCGTTGTTCCTGTCTACCCTTACTTTTATGTTTATGCTAAGCAATCCTGGATAGCCAGATGAACACCAAAACAACACTGGCAGGCACATTCAACAGCTGATCACATGCTCCCCCCCCCCCCCCCCCCAACCATCCAATCCTTCACAGTACGGGCCTTGTGACTAACTGATACCTAAATCTTCCCGCATAACTTAACGGTACCAGCGAACTGACTGATCGATCGATCGATCGATCGATTGGTTGATTGATTGATTGACTGATTGGCGTTTTACATTATTTTCTGCTTCTGTTTTGTTATACCAATCCTCTAGTAGGAAATCCGCATCCGTTCACTTTGATCTTTTCCTCTTCTTTCGTAGCTAACAACTCTTCCATTTTCTTCGTCACTTCTTCTTTCAGAATTTGTTATTTATAAAACGATGTTCACTTTATTTCGTTCTCAATAGGATGACACAGAGATTCCAGTAAGATTTTGATTTTGTTCGCAATTTTCCCTTCCATTTCCTAACTGGATAATATGCAAACTGAGGTATCCAGTTATTATTGTTGTTGATTTTCACTCTTCATTCTCTGAACCCTTTGCCAATATTTCTTTCAATTCTTTCTTTTTTTCTTTTTTTTCTTTCTTCTTCTTCTTTTTTTTTTTAATCTCCATTCTTTCGTGCTAACTCTAGCTAAACATCATTACCACTCACAACTACCGTCACTATTACGCTTCTTCTACATCTTCTCTGCCATCTTCCTGGATTTCTGCAACTCTCCTGGCGCCTTCAGTATATTTTGTTTGTTTGTTTTTGTTGTCGTTTTTCCAGAAAAGAGGAAGGGGGGGGGGGGGGGGAGGGGGAAATGGTGTCACTCTTTTATTTTCCTCAAGGAATAATTGTTCTTGGTATCTCCTACTCAACTAGCCTTGTTTGCCAGAATTGGGCTTGTGGAGGCC